>OX424451.1:13008525-13265820 GCA_949152495.1 Lasius fuliginosus
CCGATTTATGTCGTGTTTGATGTCGTTTTAATTGCAAAAATCTGATTAATCCAGTAAAATTATTTTCAAATCGATTAATTGCAAAATAGAAGTTTTAGTTTTTTCTCGATTCTCGGATCAGCTTATCTTTCCGAGCTATCTAGCGCGACTCGTCGAGTGTAAGAGCGAGAGCGAGACCGCGAGTAGAGAGCGAGCGAGATGACCTATCATCAAAGAGTTCCGAAGTCTCTTACAGTGGGCTCTCCCCATCCATAGCAATTCACAAATGTAAATATTTTTTGAAATAAAAACTAAAACTTCTATTTTGCATTTAAACAGCTTGAAAATAATCTTAATGGATTAATGAGATTTTGGCGATTAAAACGACATCAAACACGACATAAATCGGATAATTTTTAACTAGATAGGGTGAAGAATCTTACAATTAGTCTTCGAAGCGAAAATATAGCGTCAAGCGGAGCGCATCTATTATATGTTTATTTTCAAAAGACTACGCATCCAATCGAATTTATAAATAAAAAATTTATTAAATTAATAATAAGTAAAAAATAAATTAATATAAAAAAATTAATATAAAAAGCTATAAATTAAAATCATAATTTGATTAAAATGCACGATTGCTTAAATGCTTGATATCTTTGTTCCAAGAATAAGAAAAAAGTAAAAGTAATATATTGCAGATATTTTCTACATTATATTCAATTAAGACTTATCAAGAAAAATTGATTTAAGAAAATTTATTTCATTGCGCACATGCGGATATACGTAAAAATACTTTAGTAATAATTTATATCGTATTATGTACTAGAATGCCGAAACGTTACACGCATTTAATAAAACATATTAATAAGTTCACGAAGTTTCGATATATATTTTTGATCCACAATTATATGGATGTAGCACGGACACGAACCAAAAAATTGTGGATGTAGCACGGATATGAACCAAAACTGGCTTTTTTATCGACATCGAAAGTGGATGTGACCACTTAGTTCCAAGCGGCCGTAAAATGGATGTACGTGACGCTAGTGAGCGGCCTAGAAAAAGCGTCTTACGAAAAATGACGGCGTGGCGCCTCTCCTCCTTCTCTCTGCTAATACCAAAAGCATTTTAATAAATGTGTTGTTATTTTCCTTTGTATATATTTTATTATTCTTTATATACAACTGAGCAAACATTTAATACAAGGAATTTCTTAGTGTATATTATTTTAATGTTATAAATAAAAAGAACATAATATTTAGTTCTTCTGAAACGTTTATTTTTTATTTATGTTGCTGAAATATAATGTTTATGATAATGGAAAGGTTAGTGTGATTCAAATATGAGCGGGAGTTGACAAAACCTGATGGACCAATCAAAACTGGCTGTCTTATGGCCAGACTCTAATTCGAGGGTCTCTAATCATACCCTATCATGTGACCACGGAGTAAGATATATATATATATATATATATATATATTATATATATGACGCGTGATAGGATCGCATGCGATGCCAGCGCCACTAACTGAATTCCGGGACCGTTCGTTCTAACAGAGATTTGTCTCCTGTCTATTACTCCGTGATTAACGTATAATTCGATTTATTTGTAAATACTGCGATGCCTGAAGGGACCAAAAATGCGCGAAAATTTAATATTAGCAATATTGCTAATTAATAATATTGGTATTGTATAGTTTTTCTTAAAAACAAGGTATAGATTTTCTCTACATTAATTGATTCCTCTCATATTATTTTGCGCACAAAAAAGTATTGAAGATCATAAAAAAAATAAATATTTTACGAGATATTTCATAGTTGTAAAATTATATCAAATTAAAATATAAAATATCTCATAAAGTATTCAATTTATAGCTATCCCATTCTTATAACTTTTTGCGCCAAATATTAAGAGGAATCGATTTATTAAAAAAAATAGTGTGGTTTTATTTAAAAAAACTAGGTTGACTTTTATATGATCTTGAAAAATGATTTTAGTTAAAATTCAAGATTATTAATTTTTTTCCTTCTCAAAACTATATAAATTTTGTTTGACACATTTTCTTCTACAATGTCTTGTTTTTGAGATATTTGTGTGCAATTAAAATGGGACACCCTGTATATGTAGTTTAATAAAATTTTCTTTTTAAACCTTAGAAAAACATATGAATGGAAAAAATTGGAAACTTGCCATAAATGATGATCTCTTTCGATATTTTCGTTAAGAAAAAATCGATTCCAAATTAAAATAATAAAAATAATTGAAGGACATGTTAATGTATGTGTATCACATACATACATGCACGAACGTATATATGTACATTCACGTACATACATAATTTAAACGTTTCAATCGAAATCTTTTCAGAAACTTGGTTTTATATAACTGACTTACAAAACTTTTTGCGAATATCGTTTGCGCCTCAAGTGTGCATAGAAAAGAAACTGGCCTCACACGATGAAAGTTTTTTTATTACGAACGAATCACAACAAAAATTGATTAAAATAGCTGTTCAATATATGATTACACAATATTATATACACATAAGAATGATTAATCTAATAAAAAATGTAGAAAATTGCCAATATATTCGAAATAAATAGCGAACTAATAACAACATTAGTTCAATTAGATAACATTAAATTACATTAATATTAATATTCAAATAACATTAAATAATGTTTGCTAAACATTAAATTCACTACATTCGCTTAAATTCGGCATTCTCTCTTCTTGATTTTTTAAAATTATATATATATATATATGTAATTATTCATACTTTTCTATACATATTTCGACATTTTAAGGATACAGATATATATATCAAAGTTTTGTTTTTAAATACTTGCAATTGTACTAACGCAGACTGACTTAGTTCACTAGAACTTCTGCGTGATATGGTTTGCTTTTGAATGGTCCGTGAAATCTGACGCAGTTGAAATTGCGTTGTGTAAGGCCCTAAACACACCTCAAAAAATTATATCAATTATAGTATTTGGCAGTAAGGATAATAAAGTTACAGTCCTGTAACTTGCCTCAACTTATTTATATCTAGAATCGATTATAATAAACCTGTATTTCACAACCCTAATTTTTTACGGTGTTTTTATACAATTTAAATCAATATTACATCTAAACCATGCATGAATTATTATGAGTTGCAATTTATTCGCTAAGTGCTTATGCATAGTTCGCGTTACAAGAAGATTCGTCCTTGTTGTAGTATTTTATTCTACAATATTTGTAGCTAAATAAATGTGTGCATATATAAAATCAAAGATTACAATCTATTGAACGGAAGGATTGATTTTGAATGTACAAAGTCTATCAAGTGATTGACAGAAGTGAAGGCAATACAGCTTTTTTCAGAGAACACAGTACGTTATACGACTTTCATGTAATTCGATGCACTAGAGACAATTTCTAAGATGCTGTAAACAATCTTAGAGCACAGAAGAAATTGCATATTTAACACTTCTATTATATACAATGCATTAAAAGATATTATATAATGCATTAAAAAATCAATGATAATTACATATATATGTCGTTCATTATAGAAAAGTAAAAGCATTAATAGTAGTAATATAATGTAAAATTCGATAAAAATACACATTATTGTATAGTAAAATGCATAATTACTTAATTTACTAAAAAATTTACTATTTAGGCCATACATGCGAAATTATTTCGCATATCATGAGCATATGAGCCCGTGATAGATTGTTCTAAGTCAAAACTTGCAGAAGATATCTTGTAGCTGTAGCTTAATGTGTTACAAGACAATCACATTAAAGATTACAATTATATATAATTTCTTATAATCGTTAAAATTGTTCAAAATTTAATGTATTAATAAAACAATCAAGTCAAACATTAATGTTTGGTACTTGGATGAATAATTATACAAAGCGCATATCTTTTTCTTATTTAACACATAGTTTCGGAGGCGGGAGCAGGTACGGTATTTAAATTCTTGCCGTTCGGATCAGCTGCTTCCGAGTCACGTATCGTCGGTCGCGCGAGCGTTTGTTCGATCTCGCGAGTCACGCTAATCGTCGGCGGCGGCCGGCGGGGATCCTCTTCGATCGCAGAGGCGCGATGCAACTGACGATGCTCATTGGACACATTGAAGAAGCACACAACGGCTTCGTCTACGTGCGCATTTGACGGCCCGTCGTCATCATCATTGGCGCAATAACGTCGTTGGATCAGATCCTCCATTTGTTGGTAATCGCATTCCTCCGCATTACGCAAATGTTCGTTCTCGATCTGCCACGCCATTTCGGGATTCGACATCTCCGAGATTCGCGATGGCGGTGGCGAGATCGGCGGCGTCCGTGGCGGACTCAATAAACCGCAATAGCTCTCGAGCTCGTCCGTTATACTTGTATATTCTGCGCGCATCGTCAGCAGGATCGATCTCTGTGCGGAGGACGGGATTACAGCCACGCGAGGCTCCGCCCAGGTTACGCCTCTCTGGATACCGGACGGAGGAAGCAACATAATATCATCCGATTCCGATCGGGTTTTACTATTCTGTCTATGTGTACTACGTTCGGTAGAATCCTGCCGGAACATACGTTCCGCAGAATCTTGTCTAATATCTGAGGGCGGATTTTCACTACTGGCCTCCTTGCTAGTCTCCCTACTAACTTCTTTGCTCTGTTCCTTGCTGGTAGTTTCCACGCTGACTTCTCTGCTTACTTCTCTACTTGTATTCAGACTCGTTCCTCTCTCGTACAGTACCTCTTTCTTGCTGGCTGCTTCGCCTTCGAGTACATTTTTGCTGCCTTCTGTTTCTAAACTTATGGTTGTCTTTATATCGTCATGAGCATTTATACTTGTGGAAGAATCGTGTCTACTAAGATTATCACGAGAAGTCACAATCTCAGATATCTTGTCGTCCTCTGTCAATTGGCCGACGTTCAAAAAAGTGGCATCAGTGAAGGATCGCAAAAGCTTTTTGCGCCGTGCGGACGTCGGTAGTTGCGTGTGAGAGTCTGTTTCGGAAAAAGCCTCTGATCGTTCCGATATTCGACGCTGTCGAACACTGTCTAATGCTTCTAAACCGGATAGTCCCTCATTGGGCATGTACGTCGCCATAAAACGATGAATCACTCCGAGATGAGCCAGAGTCTGTTGACTCAATTCCTCCAACTTGCGGATACGGAACTCGACTGTCTAAACATGAAAATAATTTTTATAAATATTGATAAGAAATATACCATGCTATGCCATGCTATGCCATGCCATGCTATGCTATGCTACACTACGCAAGTATGCACATACATAGTGCGCATATAATAAAAATATGTTTATTAAAAAATTACCTGAAGAGATGCATTCTGAGTACTTTCTTTCTTATCGATATCTTCAATCTTCTGATGCATATTCTCTACTCGTTCTGTTGTAACTTTTACACGCTCTTCCGTGGACATTTGTAACTTGAGCTCCTGTTCACGAAAGTAGCCTTCAACGCAATCCTCTTCAAAATCATATAACCGTTCCATGTCATCAGCCTCTAAGAACAATTTCAACCCATTGTCGCAAGTCTCACCAGTGCCACTTTTACCTTGCGTAATGTGTCTCAGAAAATATCTCAGCAGTAAATATATGTGGCAAACCACTATAAGCGGCGGCGGCAACACCGGCTTCTGCTCATATTCCATAACGACGGTAAACCGTTGAAACATCCAGACTTGATGAGCTATAGCATTTACCTCATTAAAAATATTGTTAAATACCGCAATTAAAAGATTTATCAGCAAAATATTGGCAACTAAAAGATACACGGACATTGCAGCAGGCGCAATCCAACGACCTGGAAGGCACTGAATCATTCCTGGTTCATCCCCACAATCAGGATCTATATTATCGGCGTATACTTCTCCATACAACATAAAATATGGCTCCATAAATATCTGTTGAAAAAATATAATAATCATATATATACATACACATACGCGCGCGTGTATACAGGGTGTCCAGTAATTGACGGATCATCCGTCGTGTGCAGGTAGAGCGAGTTAAATCGAGTAGAAAAGTCCTGTACCATTTTGCAATCTTTGCAATAATTAATGAGAAATGAATTAAACAAGATCGGCCAATCCGTGCGAGTTCAAGCGCGCGGCGAGAAGAGACAGCCCACGCGGGATCCAGCTTTTTTCGTCGCTCGTACATAGCCATTGTCCTTTGTAAAGTGCTCCTCCCCGCTTTGTCGTGCCGAGCAACCGCGTAAACATTAAGCTATTGCTTTTCGCCGCGCGAGTAGTATCATATAACAGTGGGAAATCTCTTCTCGCCGCGCGCTTGAACTCGCGCGGATTGGCCGATCTTGTTTAATTCATTTTTCATTAATTATTGCAAAGATTGCAAAATGGTACAGGACTTTTCTACTCGGTTTAACTCGCTCTACCTGCACACGACGGGTGATCCGTCAATTACCGGACACCCTGTTACAGAGTGTTTCAGGTTTTTTCCGCCAAACTGTGCCAGTATGTTTTACGAGTAGAAATAAGAAAAAAATGTTATATAAACATAGGCTTACAAATGCTTTATCAAAAAGTTATAACAAAAATGAAATGAAATGATAACGGACTTGTTCTTATTATTAATCTTCTTTTATATATAGAGATAGGTACTGGATTCACCATGTGAGCAGTAAACACAAATCATAATTATTATAATTATAATTATTAATATTATATTATTATTATTAATAAATTATATATTATATTAATATTATTATAAGTATATTATATTAATTATTATTATTATGCATTTACGGAGATGAAAGAAAATCGACACGAAATTTATATGGTGATAAATTCAATTTTTCAGCGATGTCAGTCTTGTATTGAAAACAATGGTGGACATGGAAATAGAACAATAATAGTAAATACAATAGATTGTCGTTACGCAGTACCATATTAATAATAAAAATTTCATTTTTGTTATAACTTTTTAATAAAGCATTTGTATATGTTTTATAAAGCATTTGTATTTGTATATGTTTTATGTTTATATAACATTTTTTTCTTATTTCTACTCGTAAAACATACTGGCAGTTTGGCGAAAAACCTGAAACACCCTGTATAATGTATGTGTAGAATGTGTGTGTGTAGAAGAAAGAAAATTTGTGATTAAAATATATACAGAATTTCTTTTTAATGATATATGTATGTACATACGTTTCGTATTATGCGCCATTTTGGTTTAGAATTTGGATTTAATATAGCTTGTCTAGCTACACCAAAACTCATTAGCACAACTAGCAAAAGCACCACGAAGTATATCATGTTTTTAACCATCTTTCCCATCATAGTCACAAGAGGACCTATAAAATATAAATTATTATGTATTTATAAAATAATACACAAAAAACATTATATAAGAGATGCATTTGTAACACATCATAGTCACAAGAGGACCTATAAAATATAAATTATTATGTATTTATAAAATAATACACAAAAAACATTATATAAGAGATGCATTTGTAACACAAACACATGTACACAGTTGGTTTATTAATTAAACATATAGATTCTTTCACGCGCGGAAAAACGTAAAATTAAATTACTCTCTTAGTTTAATATTGAGCATACCGAAATATTTGTTGACACCAAGGATGTTGAGTATTCGTAAATACCAGTAGATACAATCAACGCAATATATGACGCGACCTATCTCTAAAGTTGAATGTCGCAAGCGTAAAGCCAGTCCAATTTGGAAAAATATGATTGCAGCAGCGTCACATGGGTTCCACATGTTCCACGCCCACACGCTAAACTTGTGCGAGAGTTTCGCAGGTTCCGAGATTACTATTTCGCGTACTTTTTCGCATCCGAGCGTACAGATATAAGCAATCGCGTATATTTCGGCTAACGATGGATGATCATCCATATATATCAGAATGCAATACGAAAAGAATATCAAAAAAATAATATATGCTATCTGTAAAAAATATTTATATTATATTAAAAAAATATTTACTATATTATACTATAGTATATACTATACTATATTACTATATATTATACTATACTATATACTATATTTTAAAAAATATTTAAATAATTGCACATTGTATTTTTTATTACAACTCCTTCTATGTGGACAGTAAATGTAAATACATGTTAATAATTAGCGAATTCTATCTATTTCTAATAGCGAAAAATATAAATATCCTTATACTCACAGCATTTGCCCAAAATTTTGTAATTGGAGCGGTATAGAATTCGTATAATTTCTTTCTTAATCTTAATGGTCTGGTTGTTTTATTATCATAATACTCAGATTGAAGACCATAAGCGCGATGCATTCCATCGTCATTGTCTGTTAATACTTTCCCATTCTCTTGAACAATTGTCTCCTTGACTATTGTTGTATTGTGTTCGTTGCTAATTAGAGCCTATAGAAAAGTGTAAAATATTTTTTTACAGCTATTCAAATAGATCATTTATATATATTGGGAAGAATATTACATACATAAAGTTTGATAAATTGCTCAGTGCATGGTCAAATGGATATTAATATCAAAATGTTTAATGAACAGAAATGAGATTTAGTTTAATTCTGTCATCATTCACCATAAACGTGAAAAATAACAGTTATATCGTAGGCAAAGTTAATTGGACAAAGTAGAAATTCTTAAATGCCTGTAAGACTGGAAAAATTATTTGATAAAGAAATCGAAAAATATGTATGTTTGTAACATAATATTACTAATTTACAAAATATTTACATCAATATTAATAAAGAAAAATTAAAACAAAGATTCTCAATTTATTCATAAGTAAATTTTTTATATTTTATATCTCTCTCTTACACACACACACACACACACACACACACACACACACACACACACACACACACACACACACACACACACACACACACACACACACACCCACACCCACACCCACACACACACCCACACACACACACACACACACACACACACATGTATAAATTCATACTTGGTGTATATTTAATCCATTTGGCAAATAAAGGAAATAAGACTCTCAAATCACAATAAGAAAATAAAAAATTACATAATAAATTTTCACAAAATTAAATTATGATTATAATTTATAATGTACATAAACAAATCTCAATAAGATATTTTAAGAAAAAAAAAGTAAAAATTATCTGTAAAGAAAAGATTCAGATTAGAAATTTTTACAACTTACTGGAACATTTATGTACATGCAAGAAAAGTTGTTAACACATTAAGCAAGAGTATTATACATTGCTATAATACAGACCTATTGTAAAATTTAATTTAAAAAATATATTAATATTTTTGTGGGTATTATTTACATAGATATAATATTACCTCCAAGTATTAATGAATAAAATATAAATAATTGTGCATACTAAGTTGTAACAATTAAATTTAGAAGAGATAAAAATAGATAAATAATTACTAATAAAAAATAATTAATGTTTTTGTAGTACAATTATAGAATCATATAAATTTAATCAATTTGTTTAATCAACTATTTCAGCTATTCATTATATGTAATAATACGTATAAACATACGTATAAATATACAAGGTATCTTACAACCTCTATACAATGCTGTATTCTAAAAGTAAAATAGAGTCGAAAATCCTAAATCATAATAAGATAATAAGTTCTTAATATTTTGAAGGAATATATTTCACTGTTTTATTATCTTTACAAAGTGAAATGTTGTATGTACATGAAAAAACTACTATGATTGTGAAGTATGACTAATAAAAACTAAAAACAAATAAATAAAAAGTAGCTTAAGAGTGCACCGGAGAGTGTTATTATTGTATAAGATCACTGCGTTCAGACCAGTATAGATATACCTTTACGCCTTGTTGGTTGTTGGATTTGTTGCGTATGCTCAGGCTCCTGCGTAGACGTTTCTAAAAAATAATTAACACGCATACCCACATAGTCTATATGTTACAAGCAGTTCAATGCACCTTTAATAGAGACAATTAATTTTGAAATTATGTATGAAAAGTATATCCCTTAATCCAGCAATTATAATAGTGCAACAATGAAACATATAAATAATGCAAATATTACAAAGTATAAGCAAAAGAAAAACAAGAATATATTGTTTCAATAAATAATCAATGATAAAGTAACATATAATTCCATTAAAATAAAAAATATAAGCCAAATGGAGAGATTATGCATTAATATTGGACTATGTGTTACCTAAATGAGTACTATTTACAAACTACATATATTGTGCATGTTTTTACATAATTTTGGGATGGAAATCTTTTTCGCAAAACCAACAATCATATTATTTATTTGATTATATGTTTTTTAATCATGTAATATTCAAAACAAAAAGCTGTTAATATTTAACACATAGGACGATCTTAAATATAAGAACGGACTATGAATACCGGCCTTAATGTATTTAGGGTTTACATAATCTTTCAACTAATAATGCAATGGATATATTAAATTTATATAGCATGCTTTCATCAATATTAAGTCATTGCAATCTTTGGGAAATAGTCAGGATATAGTTGTTAACTAAGTACATCTGAAATTCTTTAAGAAATAACTGTTACACTTTTAAGATAAAAATATAGTTACCTCTACATCTGGTCCTGCTGGTGTACTCTGTTCGGAATCGCTCTCTTCCTTCTCATCTTCTAGTGCTATCAGATGTTCCTCTTGCGTCTGAGGCATTAGTTGCAATTCTTCTCTGCTCTTAAACTCCAATCGCGTTATATACAGAGGACAGAATAGTCCCATAACCACCTAAGAGGATATTGAAATGCATATGTTTTAAATATTTTATTAATCAATTATAAATTAAATAAGTTAGCAAATTAATCACTTTTAGATTAGTATTTTTACGTGTACGAAGGCCACCCATCCATAAATCGGCTAGAATAATTTGGCTACAAGGATGCGCTAATAACGGTCGATGGTTCGCTGTAACTGCGAGAGACAGGCATGTCTGCCCTGACCAATTTTGAAGTTCCGAAGTTAATAACTGTTGTGTTTGATCATCATCTTGTCGATAACAATAGTCCAATAATTCGACTCCTATATATAAAAAAAAAATAGATTTGATATAATTTATATTGGTTAAATAAGATTGATTTTATACAGAGTACCCCATTTTAAAAAATATGCTTAAATACAGGGTGTCACTTAAAGACCGCCCACTAAGTATATAGCGTTATTTCTTGAGCGCTCACGCACACTACCAGGCGCGCGGCTCACTGATGTGCGCTCGGCTAAAGATCGGCGCTGATTCGCCTGATTTTACTCAATAATTGTTCTTTTATTAACTGTTATAGAAAAAAATTATTCAGGACTTTTCAACTTATTTTTTTGTAAGAAATAACGCTATGTACTTAGTGGGCGGTCTTTAAGTGACACCCTGTATATAAAAAACATCACGTTTTAGAAAACAATGTTTCGAACAAAAGTTGTTTGGTTTTGAGGGGGAAAAAGTTAATAATCTTAAATTTTAATTAAGATCATTTGAAAGTCAACCTAGTTCTCTTTTTAATGAAACCACCCTAATTTATTTATATAAATCAATAATATTTGGCATAACAAGTTATAAGGGTGGGATGGTCAAAAGTGGTGTAAAGAAAACACATAGTTGTTTTTAAGAACAAATATAGTTGTTATAGTAGTAAAGTATAGTAGCTGCTAGTTGCAAAGTACATGCTTTTTCTTAAAAACAACTATGTATTTTCTTTACACCAATTAATTCCTCTCATTATTTTGTGCATAAAAATATTGAGATAAGATCATCGAAAAATGAACATTTTACGAGATATTTCATAATTTATGTAAAATTATATCAAATTAAAGTATAAAATATCTCAAACTATTCACTTTTTGGCCATCCTACCCTTATAACCTTTTATGCCAAATATTATTGATTTATATAAAAAAATTAGGATGGTCTCATTAAAAAGAAAACTTGACCTTCAAATGACCTTGAAAAATGACCTTAGTTAAAATTCAAGATTCTTAACTTTTTTTCTCCCTCTAAACCAAACAACTTTTGTTCAAAGCATTGTTTTTTAAAACGCGATGTTCTTTTTATATATATTTAAACATTTTTTAAAATGGGACACCCTGTATTTCAACAAGTTTCTGATTCATTCATACCTATGTTTTCAAACTCTTTGCCGTAACCACGTAATTCATCATAAACTTCTGTTTCCAGATCATCCTCAGCCGCCTCATGCGCCATCGCCTTGTATAGTTTTAGCGCGACAAGCGCCTTAGCCAACGCCTCTTCTCCATGTTGCCACATCAATAAGGCCATTTGCTGACGCTTCGTTAATACGGCCCAAATAAGCAGTTCGTTGAAAGGGTAGTCGAAGAGAGGAGTATCGCGATTAGCCGGCAACGTTTCGGCGAGCAGACTCATGGTCAAACTATCGGACTTTCCACTGGAGCCTGCGTAATAGCGTGTATTGCAGTTCGGAGCGCAACTATTGCGGTGCATGTATTGTTGATGACTACCACCGGATCTCTTCATCACCTTCGTATAAATGACGCGAAATCTTCTACGTGTATACTGCGCGCGATATGCTCCACCCATCAGTTTGTTGATCACGAGACCGATGTCATGCAGCGTATACATGTAACCTCGTGGGATATTCGGCCGTACATCGCGCAGGATATAGCCTAACGTATTTGATGGGCCTTCTTTCTAATTAATCCATCAAAAAAGAAAGATTGTTCAATTTATATTTTCATTATATTTTAATACTATAATTATATTTCAATACTATAATACTATATATACTATAAATACTATAATACTATAAACGATATATAGTATATATATATATACACACTATGATTATATGCTATAAATTTTATATATATATATAGTATATAGTTATAGTATATTACTATATACCATAACTATATAGTATATATAATTATATACTATATATAGTTTATAGTATATACAAGTTATAATATATATGAAAGAGATATTCTATGTTATATAAATGACTAGCGATTATGATAAAACTATTTTTCCTTTAAATTTATTTCTAATTCTAAATAGAATTAAAAGAATTGTTATAAAAAATATGATAAAATATATATATATATTTTGAAAAATATAAAAACATCTGTAATATACTTATTTGGAAATTCTTATTTACTTCTTTTAGTATACAAAGAAAATTATTAAAGTAAAGTATATATTTTTATGAAAAATTAGATTGTAGATATTACATTTTTTAAGATAACTTTATAAATATTATAGTATGTATAGTATATAGTATTAGTATAGAGTTTATAGTATATACATAGTTGCAGTATATAGTATATGCTACTCTATATACTTTTATCATACTCGTTAGTCATTTATAATATAGAATATCTCTTTTGTATCCATATTTAAATTGTTTACTAAGGAAAATTATCGATAGAGAAATAAAGTTGACCTACTGTATTATACAGCTCCTCGAGACGAGGTATCGATAAAAATTTCCGCATGGATACGCCATTTTCCAGTAGAAGTTTCACAAAGTCTATTCTGTCATGCTGAAGCGCCTGCATCATAGCCTGTTCTAAAGCACCAGGCGGCCATTTTTGACCATATATAAAGATTTCACTTCGAGCAATATCTACGCGATTCCATATTAAAGAAAGAGACAGCTGCTCAGCCGGTGATAATTGTTTCGATTTAAACAAAGCTGTCAATATAGTTTGATCAAGTTCCTGTGGCCTATCTTGCGAGATCCTGAATACAGTGATCTATAAATATAATTTTCATTCAGATAATTTTTGGTTTAACGTTTTTGTTACATAAAAATATACATCTTATTTATAAAAGATATAGATACCAAATGTTTCTTTCGTGTACATTGCAAGAGTTCTGAACAGAGCTGGCTCGCTTGTTCGGCGGAAACTTGAAAAGTGCGTTTAATAGTTTCTAAAACTTGTTCCTTAACGCCCTCCAGAGGTCCTTCTCCGTCACCAGTCTGTCCATCTCTCCATCTGCATAAAAAGTATATCTCACCTCAATATATACAATTATGTATTTTTTAGATACATGGAAAACAAAAGCTCGCTATTACTTATGCATAAAAGCAATTAGATCAGCCGCACGTCCTGAGCCATCGCAAATTACTACTGGTACAGGTGGATCATCCGTTACATACTCCAAAACTGCGCGGATTGTATTTGTTCCACCTTCGATAACTAAGGCGACTACAGGTATGCTGCTGTGTGTATCTGAAAGTAACAATAATGAATCAGAAATTCTTAAAAATTATAGAAATTCGGCTCCTATAGATCTTTGTAACACTCACATGGTTGCAATTTTAAATTTGAAATGTATTTCTCTAATCTTCTACGAAGAACAATTTCTGCACCATACCGAGCGCCAGTACCATTGTCTACTAATAAGAAGTAAGCATGTCGATTATTTAATACGGTGTATTTAGTCCTACAAAATCAAATAGACACATCTTAAAATTTCTTAAACAGTACAATGTTTTAACAATATACATCTTTGTATTGTACGTAAACTCTTACCATGGTGAGGAGACACAATCGTATGATACTTCTCCACCACGACTAATTAACTCGTGGCTTTTATCCAAAATTCCCCAAGGGGCAATACCTATGCTTACTACTCGACCTTGTCGTTGAGAACGTTCTAACAATAAAGCATCACCAACTTGTCGCGTAACACCTATCAATACATAAATCAATATGTAAAATAAAAATAAAATTCATTTTCATATAAATTAAAATTCATATTCTTTCCATGAATAAAAATATACCTGTATTTGTTCCTCCCGTAAATATCCATGCTCCTGTTGTTTTAGCAGCTTTCAATAAGCCTTTACGTAAAACTTTTTTCAGACTCAGTTGAAGCTCAAAATTTGATCGACCACCATGGACCGTAATTAACAATTTAGGCAAACCTAAATTCCATTCTCGACATAATAGCTGCACAATTGGTTCCGGTCGCGTATCATGAGCCAATCTTACATACTGCAAATTATATAGGTAATGTCATTTTCACTCATAGATGTAATAATGTTGATAGTATAAAAAATATTAGTCGTATACTTGTGCTTTTGTAGGATGCGGGCCACCCTGAAATTCTATGGTACCATATGCATCAGTGGGAAAAGCACGAGTATTTTTTCCTGGAGACCATTGTTCACGATCTTTTTCTCTGCTATTACTAAGAGTGTAACTTTGAACATCCGCTCCAGTTCCACAATGATGGGTGTATGAATTACCACAGCAACACCTATATAATAATACAATATCTTAGTATAAAAATGTTTTTTTAAATTATATATACATATATATAAATAACTTTATATTTTGTTTATATAATTGTTATGCATATGCTATAAAGCATGAAAGTTTTATAATACTATATACAGGGTGTTCCCGGGTTAAATGGTCAAACTTGAAATATGAATTTAGGACCTCAAAACAAAAAAAATTTCATAAGATAAATAATTTTATAATTCGACCTTAACTAGCAATGGCTTAAACGAGTTAAGTTAGAAGAATACTCATAGGGAGACGTGTCTCTTGGTACGAGACTACAAGAATCCCTTGATATCATACAACTATCTCGTAAATAAATAGGCGAGAAAAATATAGGTCCGAAAAGTCGTAAAAAAAATTTCCTCTGGAAGTATGCTCGTAAACGCTTTGTTCAAGAGATATTGACTTCTGAAGTTATAGAACTATTAAGAATGAATAATTTCGAAATAATCTAGATTTATCCTCTTTATTGCTTTACAGTAATCAAAATTTAATTATTAAATGTTTTGTTCAAAACATTTGGCCTGCAGCCCGGAGACATTGCACCTATCGATGAGAGAACGAGTGACTGACATTGTACGTCTGTAATTTCTTCGCACGCTTACACTATCCTCCGTTTTAATGATTGAAGGTAATTAATAGACACTTTATACACTTTTTGCTTGAGAGCACTTCATACAAAGAAATCTAATGGTGAACGCGGAGGCCAAGCCACAAGTCCAGCACAACTGATTCTTCTTCGGGGAAAATGAATATTAAGTATTCAACGAACTAACAATTGTTTAATACGAATGGACGGTGCTTTGTTTATAATACAAACACAAGCCTGTCAATGATCTTCGATCTTCAAAACAAACAAAAAAAAAAAAGATTTCGACATTATTCATTCCTATAGTTCTGTAACTTAAGAAGTCAATATCTCTTGAACGAAGCGTTTGCGAGCATACTTCCAGAGGAAATTTTTTTTTGTTTTGAGGTCCTAAATTCATATTTCAAGTTTGGCCATTTAACCCGGGAACACCCTGTATATTGTATGACAATATACTTGTAGTAAATAATATAACATAATATAAATATAAAAACATGTTATATATGTATTGGAATAGATTTAAGAAGTGAAAAAATATTTGTGTCTGTACTCTTAGATAATGAAGAAGAGAATAAAGGCACATGCCAAAATAATATTGTTTATATAATTATAATTTAATCAAACATGATTAAGCATATAAGATGTATACATCTTATAATGATAATGAAATAATTATAATGCAGGAAGAGTAAATTTATTATATATCCATATTAAATCTTTATTAATATTTTAGATAGATAATATTATCAAAACTATGAAAGCAAAAAGAATTTAGATCAATACAAGATGCACATGAATCTCTCATATGGAAGTAATCACATCACATTCTGTATTTTTATCTTGTACAAATCTATAAATAAAATAAGACAAATTGAATGGACGAATAAAGAAATGTGCCAATGTTATGCAACATAAATTTAATATGAATAATTTGATTTCAGATTTATTATTAAAATAGATAAAAACAAAAATTATAAAAATAATGATATAATTCAAAATATAATTTATTATAATCTATATTTTTACTATATAACAATATAAAAAACATCATGTTAAACAAATACAAAAGAAAAATTAAGCAGATATATTGATGAGAAATACAATGCATTTATATATCCATCTTAAATTCTTCTCCTTTGATAAAAAATCATCTCTATAGCATATGCTGTATTTTACTAATCCAAAATATAAAGTATAAACAATTCTTTATTATATAAAAATCTAATTAACATTTCAAGAGCTATATTCTCAAAAAATGTATAATGCAAAATTTTATAATACAAGAAATCTTTAGCCTCAAAAACATACATAATTTTATTTTATAAATATTATTTTTCTTCTTATATACAACCTTTCATATAGAATTTTTACCTATGCTCATCTTCCGCGCTCGGAATAAACTTTGCACATTCCCTCTTTTGAAATGTTGCCTCTATCCAATTGCGTTCAGTTATCTATAATTTGAGAAATATATAAAACTATAGTTGTAAATATAAAAGAATAAAAAAATTGTTCTTAAATATATTATAAAAATTTATATATTATCTCTTGTTGCTATTTAATATAATTATCCAATTGTATTGTAATAAAATAAAATGTATAATACTAATAATAATAATAATGGCTAAAATATTAATATTGAAATGGTAATGAATTTGAAAAAAACATTAGAATACGTGATATCTTTAATATGAATAATAAAAAAAAATATTCTTAATAAAAAATATACCTTAACTTTTTTTCTTTTCACTTTTGGGGCATTTGCACCACAGATAATACTTCCAATTGCCATCTTGGTGAGTGAAACTTACATTCACATTACTTAAGCAATACACTTTAATACAAAAATTTCATAAAAAAACTAGAAACTTATCAACATAATGTACAGAATATTCATATAAAAAAAATTTATTGCACATATACAAAACATAATATAAAACTTATTATGTAACATGGTAACAGATGATACTATACAACACACACACACATATAATACAGAAAAAAGCAATAATAAAAAAGATCAATAAAACTTGTATATACAATAAAAATAAGATTAAAAAATTGTAATATTAATAATTAAACAATATAAATTATAAATGTTAACAAATTTATGTACACTACTCACCATTCGACAAGATTTATTTTTGACAATCATCTTTAATCCATAATAATGTAAATTGTGCTTAAGTTAATGTATTTTAAACAATTTTGATTGTCGCAGTCATATTAGAGTTTCATCATTTCTTATCCTGTCACATCCATTTCGAGAAACCATGCCAACTAAAAGTAGAATCAAAATTTCTAATTACAATATATTATAATATAATATTGTTGTCCTGCAAATCTTTTTGATTAAATTAACGTTTAGTTGAAATGATCATAAGAATCAACTTATGTCATTAAATAAAAAGCATCCATTCAAAAACGAAGAGAAAATGACTTGTTATACATGTTCATCATCTTAATCATATTTATACCTGTTTATCATTTGACAAATCCACCTCATGCATTGTTGTCGATATTCTATGGTTGAATGCGTGAGAGTGAAAAGAGAGAAAAATGATCAAATAATATAACAATGATACGAGTGATGATAATTGCTGTTTGCATGCATACAAGAAATTCGTTTCTTTTTGTACCTCTACTTCCTTATTGTAACTTATTATTTCTTTCTCTCTTTCTTTCTGCTGCTTCAAAAAAACGTGCGTATATTCATTTCATTCTAAGTAGAAAAAATGTGCAATTAAATTAACAATCCAATTAAACGGAATAGACACCATTCTTCAAGTATTGAATAATATAACAAATTCACACATATTCATTGTTATATATATACTGTGACTAATAAGAGCCGAAAATCATATATTAGCGAATTTGTTCTCTCACAGAGGGATATCGAGGGTCAACAGGAGCAAACAGGCAAACTCCGAACTGATAATGGAGACCCCGCGCGGAGACAATGCGAAACAAAGAGAAGTCCAACTAAAGGCCCTTGCACAATGCCAGGCGATAACGATAGGAACAAGGGAATAGCCATAGAATAGAAATAGTGATAGAAATTATCGTCTCCGTTGCACAATGACGCGACAAGAATAAAAGCCAACCAATTAGAAATTGTATAGTGTGATGTCCCGCCATTTTTTCGAACCCCTATTTTCAATAATAACTAAGCAACATTTTTATTTAGAAATAAGTTAACAATTATGTAATCTATTCGCGCTATTCTTAAATATTAGTTATTCTTATTATTGCTAATCTGCTATCAATTGGTTATTATTCTTATCGCATACGCCTATTCTAACTTAAAAATTAAATATACTTTTGGTTATAAATGGGAAATCCAAGATTTCCCCATGACAAGACCAATGAGCGAGCTTTAGTTTAAGAACTAGCGACGCGACCAATCAGGCGCAATCACTAAGCATGACTCTCGCGCGCATAACGTTCTAGAACTAACTAGCTGTTAAATTATAGAACAGACCTGCGCGCAGACTCTAACCTTTTGCGAGCTTAGGACTTAAGTAATATTAAATACTTCGACATGGAACTGAAGAGATATGCATTATGCCTTTATGAAATCATGAAAATAATAACTTGTTGAAGCAATTCTTTTTACAAAATACATAACTAATCGTTTCGATTCCACCCATGAGATAAAAATTCAACTTTAAGATAAATAATTAAACAAATAACGTAGTTGTATTATCAAAAACAAGTTATTATGGAAATGATTCCATGAATGAAAATATAATAATATATTAATCTAACCCAATGTTTTAATATCTATAATAATCTATAGTTATTAGGAAACTTTGAACTATCAACTGAGCTAACATAAAATTGCAATTATTCCTTTAACAAATATACAAGTATATATATATTTTAAATTATGAAGTCATAACGATTTATTAGAAATAACTATCTCATAAACAATTAAAATAACTAAGAATGAATTTTGAAATCTATGTTAAAACTTTTCAATTAAGCAGTTAACTAATAGTTTCGATAAACTACAGTTACGACTTCATAAATCAGTTACTTGTATAAAACGTTCTATTCTAGCTTGATAACTCATTTAAATATTACGCGCTAGTATATTTATTTAAGACACCGAAAACGCTTCGCTCGTGGAACCAAAATTCACCCGTAACAAATTGCAAATAACCTCATATACGTTACCGACTCTGTAACGATGACAAATATTGATATTTAACTCTTCTTAGATTTTTCACTCAACGGCCGAACTAACGATGTATTATTCGATTCCACGAACGCAAGTGTCGGCTACAAGTAAATTTAATTCTATTGTAACGTCTTGTCGTCCACGTGCCGACCACCGTCTTATTTACATTAGTCCGGAAATCAGACAATAGTACTCGCGTAGAACTCCTTTGTGCTGCCGATATCCGGTGGATGAAGTCATCCAGAGCACACGCCGACAGGTGCTCTAATTAAAAAGACACCGTAGATGTAAAAAATGTAAAATTCATCTCCCCGAAACACCCCGAATCGTTTCACACGACACCAATGTCCGATCTCAATACCTTTGTCTCGACAGTATATAAACCGCAAAATTCGAGCTCTTCGGGCAGATAGGCAGATCATCTCATATAGTCATGGTCGATCATTCAATCAATTCATTCAGATCTGTTCAGAACATTTTCATCGACCATTTTTCGTTTAATCTTATCATCGTAATTTACTTGCTACCTCGCGTAGTACTTATAAAATTTCTGTATACAGCATCGACACTTCTCTCATTTTGTCGGTCGTGCGTTAGACCAAGACTAAGTGTACAATTTAGAAATAAAAGACATTTGTGCATACATCTGTGTATTTCAATCCGGCCTGAATCGTCCATGACCGAGGTCCGCCAGGAGACGCAAAGGTTCGAAATTGCACAGAAGGCTTGGCTAAAACCTGAGATTCGTCGCAACGATACGGTAAGTAATCATAATTTCCTTAAATATCAGAATATGCCGTATCATTACGAAGATTAGGAAATCTATAAACGACTGACAACCTTTCCTATCTCTCACCGTCTCGCATTCCACATGCTTCCGGTGACACCCTTATATCCTTTACATAATAAAAGGAACCCCCTGTCAAGCACTGGCATGCAGCTGACAGTTCACAGTCAGTCGTTCCTTTAGAATCGACATAAAATTATCATACGACCCTCCTTGCATCCATAATAATAATATCGATACTAAACGATATAATTAGACTTGAGAATAGAATACGTACACCTGTTGTTATTCGGACGTCGTCCAACCTTTTATTCACCCAGACGCTGTGAGCACGCCCGCTGTGCCCGTGCGTCGTTCTCACCCTAATCCAAGATTCCTCTCGTTTTCGAGCACCCAAGGATTGTGCACCGAACAACAATTTCCAAATCATTAATATATATATATTTCCCTTCGTTTTCGAGCACCCAAGGATTGTGCACCGAACAACAATTTCCAAATCATTACCATATATATATATATATATATTTCCTCTTGTTTTCGAGCACCCAAGGATTGTGCACCGAACAACAATTTCCAAATCATTAATATATATATATTTCCCTTCGTTTTCGAGCACCCAAGGATTGTGCACCGAACAACAATTTCCAAATCATTACCATATATATATATATATATATATATATATATATTTCCCTTCGTTTTCGAGCATCCAAGGATTGTGCACCGAACAACAATTTCCAAATCATTACCATATATATATTTCCCTTCGTTTTCGAGCACCCAAGGATTGTGCACCGAACGACAATTTCCTTGCGCCCTAAATCTCTCCCTTTGAATTAAGTTTAGGATAAAATGGAAATATATGAGTTTATTTAATATCGATATTATACTCCTTATAAAAATAATTATTCTCCTCTCCCTTTCTAAGCAATCAACATCTTTTCTTTCCGCAAAATTTAATAAATTTAATCTCAAATAAGTTTTCTAATCTTCTACTTATTTCAACGGCATAAATCTGATATAAAATTAAATCTAAGTATATTGAATAAAGTATATGAAATAATAGCATATAAAATACATATAAATATATATATATATATATATATATCATACATTAATTCATTATTAACCTCAAACGCTTTTTCTTAAATTCAATATACTATTTCGCCGATTTATCATCGCCGACTTTAAGTTATTATAAGTACAATTGTGTAACGATTATCAATGAATAAAATCTCTAAATTAATCATTTACGAATATATTGCGATAATTCAAATGAAGCCTAGAATTACCGACGAAGAAGCCGAAGCTATAAATTTTGTTCTAAATTTACTAATCAGATTACTTTCTGAGATTATCGACGATCAATTAGACATAGACGAGTTAATT
Source organism: Lasius fuliginosus (assembly GCA_949152495.1). NCBI lineage: Eukaryota > Metazoa > Arthropoda > Insecta > Hymenoptera > Formicidae > Lasius > Lasius fuliginosus. Next base: position 13,030,761 of record OX424451.1, read on the forward strand.
TCTTTCCTAGAAAACATTGAAAAACCTTAAAATATATGTACCCAAAATACACTTAAATTATACTAAATCTTATACTCGATTATATTTAATCATATATAAAATATTGTCTTAAATTTAGTAAGTTACTAATATCACCATTCCGTACCATCTAGTTCACTTTCCCTAGATCCATAAGTCAAGTCCTAGCTCTCGGCGTCCCTAGGGTATAGCCGGTGTATGCAGGTTGCCCTATAAAAAATAGAGAGCTCTCTTTCCTTTTCTAACCTAGGAACAGAAGAAGAAAGAGGTCACCCAGACGTGACATTAATAAATTTTTTGGTGGCAGCGGTGGGATTGCCAAAAGGACTGACAAAGATCTTCAATTGTGAAACGAAGGTCTCGGAAATTTAATCCTTTTTCTCTTTTAAATAAAGATAATTTCACTAACAAATATAATTTGAGATCAACTGAGTTGTCGCTGACGAAGAGTGTAGCAACAACGATAACTGTCGCTGACGAGGAGTGTGGCAACAGTCATATCTAAGTTGAATTTCAATTATATTTTAAATCGTTAAACAAGTAGCATTTGTAATTTGAAATTGACTCAGTTGTCGCTGACGAGGAGTGTAGCAATAACGATAACTGTCGCTGACGAGGAGCGCGGCAACAGTTGTTCCGAATCAATTTTCAAACGTATTTGCGAACGTTTAAGCGAATGATATTTCTTTTTAACTTGAAGTTTGGTTAAATTGTCGTTGACGAAGAGCGTAGCAACAACGATAACTGTCGCTGACGAGGAGCGCGGCAACAGTTAATCAAAATCAAATTTCAAGTATACGTATACATTAAATTTTGTAAATGCCAAAAAGAGGCGGACGTCGAGTCCAAATTAAAAGGACTAAATTTCAAATAAAGGAAGCACTCCTTTCTTCTCAAGATCCTCTTCCTTTCCTTATAAAACTACATAATTTAGAAAATAATTTGAACGATCCTAAATCCAATACTAAAGAAGATACTAACTATAAAATAACACCGATCGAGGTCGAACATAAACACTATAATTATAAATCAATCGATCGTACTGATCCTCGTTACAAACATTATAAAATTCTCGAATTGTTTGGACCGGAAGAATTAGTCGAACAACCACACAAATCAAATTCTTCGAGTTAAACTAATTAAATACCGACACATACTTGTCTATATATATATATATATCTTTATCAATTGCATCTATTTACATTTCCTTGAAGTACGCTAATTAATCCAACATGCCGAATACGCGATCACAAAGCTCTAAGGTTCCCTCCGAAACGAGCGAGAACTTAGCGCGTGCCGAATTTGAAGATTTTAGTCAAAGAATGACCGACAAGGAAGAAACATTCAGAGAATACGCAAAGACATTACAAGGAAAACGAGACGAATTAAGAACCCTACGACGAAGTATCGAACAAGGTGGAGATGCATCCGTTAGCGATGATCAACTCGATTCTTTACTAAACATTTTACGCGAACAAGTTTCCACCCTGAACACTTTACCTGAACAAATAGAGAGATTAAATAGACGCATTAACGATATGCAACTTTCTAATTCAAACACTAATCAACAAACTACCCATCGTAATTCCGTTCAGGAGCCTCCCCGCAGAATTAGTCCTTTAGAATCTCCTATTCGCCTCAAGGACGTAGTCGATTCCATCCCGAAATATGATGGGCATAAAATATCCGTCTTCCATTTCACCAAAATGTGTGAACGAGCCCTAGAATTAATTCCACAATATCAAGAATATCATTTAGTACAATTAATAATTAATAAACTACAGGGACATGCTTATGCCGCAATAGAAGGGACAGAATACACAACCGTTTTCGAACTAACGCGACGATTAAAAAGAATTTTCGGTTCTAATAAATCCGTAGACCAATACCGCGGTGAATTAGCTAACATTTATATGAAACCCAACGAAAACATCTTTGATTATATTGAACGAGTAAAAGAATTGCGCGCCGCAATAATTGACGGCGAAACTAATACTAGCGGGTATATCGACGAAATTACAAAAGATAATATCGAGCATACAGTTGTTACGAATTTCATTAATGGCCTCCCTTCTGACCTGTTAATTCGCGTTAAATTAGAACGATCATATACGTTCGAAGACGCTTTTATATCTGCAATACAACTTTCAAAAACTTTAGAAGCTGAAAACGCGCGCAAACGACCTATGCCGTCATACAAGTCTAATACTTCTCCTCGCGCTGATTTCCCAAATAATCCTGTACCCCCCCGACCTTTTTCTAATTATACTAACTATCCTCAACAATCTACTCAACCACAACCCTCGCGAAATACTGCAGCTCCTTTTATAAAACCGCTCATCCCGGGAAGACCTGGACCTAATTACCCTATTGAAAAAATTTGTCGGTACTGTAAAGCTCCCGGACATCTTATAAATGAATGCCGGAAACTCGCGTATAGACAATCCGTCGTAAATAATCCATCCATTTCACAACCTTTTAATAATAATAATAATAATGTTAATATTCCGGGAAACTCGCACGGCGTTCCGGTAACCAACGGCGTCCGCCGGAACGACATTCAAACGGGGCGCCTACCTCTTCCCCAGAATGCGATAACAATAGCATTACCTCAAAGGCCGACCCCCGACCATTTGAACGCGTCGGACGAATAGAAGAAAAAACCAGAATCAGCCCATTACCCTCTATCACTCTTCCTTCACCTGATTTAAAAAAGAAATGTTTCTTTATGGTCGACTCTGGTTCCGGTGTCAATTTAATAAAACAAAGCCTTATTAATGAAAACATAGCTTTAAACGTCGAAGACGCTTGGCCTCTTCAAGGTATATCCCCTGAACCGGTCGATACCCTGGGCACTGTTGTCTTGCAATTACTCGACGTGCCTACTCTCTTCCATGTAGTTTCCGATACCGTCAATTTCTTTCATGACGGAATCATAGGAAATAATTTTCTAAAGAAAAGGAAAGCCTGTATAAATTACAAAACTAGATGCTTACATTATGATAATATTTGCATTCCTTTTTCGGAAGAAACCTATATTCATATCGGGAAACGATCTATCTCGCCCTTTTTCGTTAACATTATTAATTCAGAAAAACAATACGGGTATATACCATTTTATATGTTAAGCAAAAACGTTTATTTCGGAGAAGCAATCGTCGCGAACATCGGCGGTAGAGCTTATTTGCCTATTATCAACACTACTGAGCATGAATATCACGTAGTAATCCCCTCTATTGAACTACAAGATTTTTACTTTGCGGATACGTTTAAAGGATCTACGATCTTAGGCGATGGCGTTGAAACCCGAGGGAATGAGACGACCAATAATCCTGACGTCGTAGAGTACGATGAAGTCCTAGAATTTAATTCTTCCGAGGAAGATAATTTCGAAAATATCACTGAAACCTTAGGGCACAAGGTGATCGATAATAATTCACTGAATTCTGAGAATAGCTCAGCCCATATCGCCCCGACTCAAGGGACTCTAGCGATCTATAATCATTCTCCTATTAATAATCCATTATATTTTAATGAAACACAAAATAACGCGGCCCCTGTAAATTTCGTTAACGAGGAAATTCCTTGCGACCGCTCATCTGCTATTATGCAGCTCTTGCGACTAGAACATTTGAACTCTGAGGAGCTAGATAATGTTAAGTCATTAATTCTTAATCATTCAGATAGATTTCATCTCCCTGACGATAATCTCGGAGCTACTAATGCTACACAGCATTTTATACCTACTATTAATGAAATGCCTGTTCATACGAAACAGTATAGATATCCTCCCGTCCACAAGGACGAAATTAATAGACAGGTTAACGAATTATTATCTAACGATTTAATCGAATATTCTACTTCTCCTTATAATTCCCCCGTGTGGATCGTACCGAAAAAACCGGATTCTCAAGGTAATAAAAAATGGCGAATGGTCATCGATTACCGCAGCCTCAATGAAAAAACTATAGGAGATGCATATCCTCTCCCAAATATCACCGACATCCTCGATCAATTAGGATCTGCGAAATACTTTTCCGTTCTTGATTTAGCTTCCGGTTTCCATCAGATTTCTATGGCATCTAAAGATGCTCCGAAAACCGCATTTTCAACCCCGTACGGTCATTATCAGTTTAAAAGAATGCCATTCGGTTTAAAGAATGCCCCAGCAACTTTTCAAAGATTGATGGATAACGTTCTTTCCGGATTACAGGGTAACGAATTATTCGTGTACATGGATGATATAGTCATCTACGCTAGATCATTAAAGGAACATGAAATCAAATTTAATAAATTGATGCAGAGATTGAGAACTGCAAACTTAAAATTACAACCAGATAAATGTGAATTTTTACGCCACGAAGTAGCGTATCTCGGTCACATAATCGGAGCCGACGGAGTTAAACCAGACCCGAATAAAATCAAATCTATAACCGAATTTCCAAGGCCTAAAAACGTTAAGAACATTAAACAATTTTTAGGATTAGCCGGATATTACAGACGATTTATTCCGCAATTTTCCAAAATCGCTAAACCGCTAACCGACTTGTTAAAGAAAGATAATACATTCGATTGGCAACAACGCCAAACCGAAGCATTTAATATTTTGAGATTTTCCTTGTGTTCCGAACCGGTACTTCAATACCCCGATTTTTCTAAACCTTTCATTTTAACAACCGATGCATCCGGATATGCTATCGGAGGAGTACTCAGCCAAGGACAAATTGGGAAAGATTTACCTATAGCTTACACATCTCGTGTTTTAAATTCCGCCGAACAAAATTATTCTACTATCGAAAAGGAATGTTTAGCAATAGTTTATTGTACCAATCACTTTCGACCATATTTATACGGTAGAACATTCACAATAATAACCGACCATAAACCTTTAGTTTGGCTCCATTCAATTAAAGATCCCTCTTCGAGATTGTGGAAATGGAAAACCAAATTAGCTGAATACGAATATGAGATACAATACAAAAAAGGAAGTTTAAATAATAATGCTGATGCATTATCCAGGAATCCCCCTACAGATTACGTCTTACCTCTCACTTTTGCTGCCAACCGTGTCGGCGAATCATCAAACAACGCGACATCTCATTATGAATGCGAACCCAGTACATCCGCTCCTAATAATGATATAATAGATCCACCGACCGAATTTGCCCCGCCCAGTTCACCTTCGAGAAGAACTAATGTAACTATAGAAGAATATTCTAGCGATGACGAATTTAATGATGACGATAGAACAAGTATAGATCTTGAAGAAATTAGTAATCAATATGAAGAAATATTAGACCTCAACGAAGAACGTCAAAATACAGACCAGATTTTGATAACGGAAAGCCGCGATAGTTTATTAAAACAGTCTGATAATCATGTGATTTTTATTCACGTAAATGGAACTCCCTTCGATAATGGCGCTAAAGAATATCAAGAAGCTAATTTACTGCCAAATTACGAAAATCTTACATTTGAAAGAGTAAATGTAAAGACAATCAAATCTAGAACTTTAATATCCATTCCCATAAGATTAAATAATCATTCGCGCTTAGAACCACAAACATTAAAAAATTGTGTACGCTCTCTCTTAGATGCTTTAACAGAACTAGAATTAACTACTTTTAGCATCAGCAAAACCGATTATTTTGACGACTTACCATGGAATCACGTAATAGGCCAAATCCACGAATATCTAAGGGAATTGCCCATTTGTATTACCATCTGTAAAAATTTAGTTCAAGCTCCTCCCGTTGAGAGACGTGAAGCTCTCATAATTGAAAATCATTCTTCAGCTCACGGTGGCCATAAAGGCGTCGCTAAAACATATAATCGACTAAGACCTCACTATTATTGGAATACTATGAAAAAGGATATACAAACCTTCATTCAAAAATGTCGCCAATGTCAGTTGAAAAAATTAACGCGAATAAAAACAAAACAGCCCATGGTAATCACGGATACCCCCGGCGCTGCATTCGATAAAGTCGCTCTTGACATTGTAGGCCCCCTGCCAATCACCAATTCTGGAAATCAATATATATTAACCATGCAAGATCTATTAACTAAATATTCCGTAGCTGTTCCTTTAAGAGATGCTACTTCATTATCCATAGCTAACGCACTCACTAAAAATTTTATTTGCGTATACGGTGCTCCTAAAGCCATCCTTACCGACCAAGGCACCAATTTTCTCTCTGCTTTGATACGAATTTTAACAAAAAAATTCAATATTCAACATTTTAAAACCACCGCGTATCGCCCACAATCCAACGGTTCAATCGAAAGGTCGCATCATGTGCTAATCGAATATCTAAAAACTCAGGTTCTGAGAGAAAGAGACTGGGATAATCACATTAGCATGGCAATGTTTTCATATAATACCAGTGTTCACGAAGGTACAAAGTTCCCGCCTTACGAACTAGTTTTCGGCCGAATAGCACGATTACCTTCCGCTCACATTCCAATAGACGAAAATTTAGAAACTACTTATGTAGATTATTTAACCGACTTATTTAACAGAATTAGGAACTTACAAGAAGAAGCACACGAAAATCTTATAAGCTCCAAGAAAAAAAGCAAACATTATTATGATCGAAGAACCAACCCGCAAAATTTTCAAGTAGGATCATACGTGTTTTTATTAAAAGAACCCGCGAAAGGAAAGTTTTCGGATCAATATACAGGTCCTCATGAAGTTATAGAAATCTTACCCCCGTGTAACGTCAAAATTTTAGTTAAAAACAAACCTCGAATTGTACACGTTAACAAACTAAAACTCGCCCACGTCGAACCAGGATGAAAATAATATATATATATAATCTTTGGTTACAGATGTGTTGGCGTCGCCAACGAACTGTTATTCCAGGACATAAAGCATCATCACCATCCTTAATAGCATATCATCATTTACGCTTTGCTTCTTGTGCCAAGGTCCTGGGTTACTTTAAGGTGGACAACCACTCCATTATCTGCCGAAAATGCTATAGTAGATTACTATCCACCTATCACAAATCATTTTACTTTCCTTTACATCAACATTTTGTTTCGAATAAATTGCAAACAACTATTCTGTGCGAAATTTGTTCTAATTCCTTATTGACTTTGAGAACTTTACGCGAATGTAACGATTGCAGTCGAGAACATCTGCAATTTCTAAAGAAAATCGAAAAGGGAGAAGGAAATGTTAACATTCACGGAAATCCCCCAATATTATACATTAACGGCGAACGAATAGATTTTTCTAACCATTAGTAAACAAAATGTGTATATCACAAAATTACAAATATAAAACACACCCACTGTTACGAATTTTTCCAAATTTATATGACATCAGGTGCCTGCTTACACTAACTTACGAATCAGAAACCGAAGATTACAAAATTTGCATGAAATGCTACAAACTGAAAAGACCGGAAAATCTTATTCTAACGGCAGACCATTTACTTGCAGACGGCAAGATGAAACCGCGTAAATGTCAAGAATGTGACACTGAATTAGTACGCGTACGTTCTATTTTAAATTGCGACAAGTGTTTCACATCGTATGTACGATTCATGACCACTTTCAAGAAGTATCATTCTAACGATATCGCGTTCCTCTTATTTGACGTTAATGCACAAAATATTATCTACCTTTTTATTTATGAAAAAGATCCCGAAACGGAAGTTCAACCGGAACTTCTACTTGAAGAAACAGAATCTTGATACTTGTAAAATATCATTACTCTAACTACTATTATCTCTTTATTTTACTCCATTAGCAATACCTTAATACTTATTGATTATATTCCTCTATTCAACATATTAACCAAATACTATAATAAGCTATAATTTTAATTATTATCGTTAAAAGTTTTAACATATCTTAGCACTTACGATATCATTTACACACTAACGTATTTGTCTATTAATATTCCACAACTTTAATTAATAATGTTATGCCATTCCATTAAGTATTTTAGAATTATACTAATATTATTATTAGAAATTATAATAATAAAAACGAGATGAGTTAACTAGTCACTCTCTCCTAAAGTGAGGTAACAAAAGAAAATAAAAAAAAGAGATAAATGATTTATTTTATATATATATATATATATATATAGTAATATTAAAACAATAATAATTACAAAGAAGGAAATGGCGTCAGAATGCCACTCTCTGTAATATGGGAACAGAAATTATTTTTAACTGTAACTATATTATACTTAGGGTACAAATTTAAATCATAACAAAAAAATAAAAGGGAGAGAAATGGAGACTATACCTAATATTCTTACCTTCTCACTCTCTCTCTTCCCTTCCTTTTCTTTTCTCTGTTTCATTATCCCTAGCTCGTTGACAATTCTTCACGCTTACCTGCTACATTTCATGCCTATTCTCCAAACCACACGGTCAACGACGAAATTTTCCTGCACCCGATACACCTTCCCACCGGGTATACGAGTAGACAATACGTTGATTTATACACGTGCATAATGACGGATTTAGACCATGTTTTATATACAATCCTTATAATGTGTCAAATAACAAAGAAATTGCTAAGCAAAACTCTAGTATTATATGCAACAATAATATAATAATAATAAAATAAGGTACGAATTATCAATATTAGTAATTATCCACAAATTATTGGATCTAGTAAATGTCACAAGAAGATCAATTGTACATATCAGCGCGTATCTTACTGTGTTACGTTATTTAAAAATATTAAGAATCCATGATTTTAATTAGGCTTGTTATCAATCGTATAGAGAAAACGCAATAAAAAAAAGGGGGGGGGGAAGAAAAAACCTTTCGTAAATAAGTAAATTTAATATAAATTAATCATTCAATGTAACGGTCCGCTTTCGCGAGTTCAGCTCGGACTCACTCAGTCAGGATCAAGGCTCGTGAAAGGGTTAGCGAGACAACAGATGTGATGTTCGAATAGAACAAAACGTTTATTTAAATAGTAGAGTGTCTGTACGAATACGAAGAGTGTCTATTTACAGTATGTAAACATGTGAGTGACGTTACAAATACGTGTTCGATCGCATGCGTAATATGTAAGTAACCTGCGAGCTGCGAACGTATGTGCGAATGATGCATATATTTAAACATTAATATAACATTATACTAAAGAATAAGAGAAATAGGGAACTAAAAGTTGTTTTAAGTAATACAAATTTATTGTTCCAAAACACAATACACAAAGATATAAAAGGAAAGTTCGGGAATGAAGAATATAGATTGGCGCATCCGACTACCTGGAACGAAAATACAAGCATATTAGCATATAACGAAATTTTCCTTCTTTTCTTTTCTTCTTACCAACTTTCTTCCTCCTCCACCTCAAGGTACGGCTCCAACCCGAACAATCGCCTTAGGTCGAAAATATCGTCATACTCATACGAACGAGTCTCGGCCCATTCCCTTGCTTCTGGGGTATCACCCCATAAATCATCCAGCCATTTCCGTTCCTCTCTCCTCTCCGTTCTGATAAATTGCCTGTTTAGGATATTTACAAATCCCTCTATGCGTGCCTCATGCACAAACTAAATAAACAAAACCAATACATACATATGAAAAAAAACACATTCTCCTAAGATACACGTATAAATATATATATGTAAAAGAAAAAGTATATAAAAAAGATAGCAACCCTTACCCTTGATGGGAACAGCATGGTGAGCGAACGAAAACGGAATTGAACTATTATTATCCTCGGTGCATGTACAAATTCTGTTCGGATCATCCTAATTCCTTTTCTCTCTTTCTCTTGCACAAGAATAATTAATTCCACTGGTGGTTTTACTAGAACTGTGGGAAGAAAAAAATAGCAAGCTTCACAAGAGCTAAGGGAAGCGCCATGCTATTGCCCCTACTCTAGGAAGAAGGTGCGAAAACTATAAAGACCACGCCCTCCTAGATCACACTCCTCGAACTCCTCCTACATAAGGTCTCCTAGATCCACCGCCATAACGTTCATAAACCTTGTATCATAATTCATTAATAGCCGCATTAAAATTATATAATATATTAACTATAACTACAGGTCTTATAAACTATCTTTTACAAGACATAGGCTAACTTTCGTATTAAGTATTAACCATGCAACACTATAATGCGATTTATTTTATATAAAATACAATCTGCGCAATCTATAAGTAGGGCCCATGTATATAGCTTATCACCTTTCACTATTATTATTTAGTTATTATATAAGACACTTTTACAATAGTCATTATATATATATATATATATATATATATATATATATACCTGATTATCATAGAACAGATAGTTACAGAAAATATATGAATATGAATATATTTTCGAAAAAAAAACAGGAAAAAAACAGGAAAAAACAGAAAAAAACAACATAAACCAAATATTAAGATACATGCATATATAATAGAATATATTTACTTTTATTGTATAATTACAGAAATGCTAATGTACTTCGCGATACTTGTATTAGTAAGCCCAATCAGTGCTCTTATTGGATTCGATTGTGGTGGACGACACTTGAACATTACCTCCGTATCGTTGCTCGATGTTGGTGAATGCAATCTTAATTTCGGGAAACCTAACTCCAGCGAAGTTTACGTCCAACTTCTGCAACTCTCAGACTATGATCATGCGGAAGTCATCCAGTGCAAAGTGGAAATATCGCGATCAATTTATTATTGCGGAATGCATTCGCACGTCTCCGTAGTTCACAACGGAAAGGCCGATTACATCCATGAAACCGGATACACACGATGTTTGCGGATGTTTCAAGACGGAAGCTTCTCACTAGGAGCTGGCAACGTCATCCACGGTCTCAAAACCAACCAGACTTCGTTTCATAGCCTTACCTTGGCTGGCCGTATTAGCAATGACGGAAGTTGTAAAGGAACTCAATATTCTGATCCTTACGGCACCTGGGACGATGTCGTAGTCCAAGCTGTTGTTAAGATATCAATGAGACAATATCACGCTTCTGTACAATTAAACTCCGGGAAAATAATACTAAAATCCGGAACAGCCTGCGTGCTTAGCGACAGTTTCTGCCTCGATTCCAACGATGGATATACATACTGGAAACCAATACCTGCATCTTCCTGCAATTTTCATCAATACGACATCCTCTATGAAGGCCCAGCAACCAAAATTACAGACGATGTAACTAATCCATCGGCTCCAACCGTCTATAGCCTAACAACACAGGATATTACCTTTGCTCTTACTAAAACGAAGGAGCAACCCTTGTGCGGATACACTTTACTTCGTACGGAACATCCCAAGCTCTTCATCCTTGAGACCAAGAAGGGAGACACTTTTGCTCACCGAGACGTCATCCCCGTGGACAACTTGGATATTTTCGCGTATATGAATTCTAAATTCGTATACGTTGAAAAACATATCAGACAGCAGATGACATCACTATACCATAACGTCGTGCAACAAAAATGCGACTTAGAAAGACAGGTAATCACTAACGCCTTGTCTTTCGCCACGATCCAACCAGACGAATTCGCATACCGACTTATGAAAGGACCAGGTTACATGGCGGTCACAACTGGTGAAGTCACTCACATCATTAAATGCATACCTGTGGATGTTACTATAAGAAAGACAAAGGATTGTTACTCAGAATTACCAGTGACAGTCCGCAATTCTTCCTTGTTTCTTACTCCCAAATCTCGAATAATCACCAAATTCGGGAATGAAAGGGAATGCAGCTACGAACTACCCACAATGTATCGCGTTGAAGACACTTGGATTCAGTTTGCATCTGATCCACAAGTAAGGCAACTACCTCCTCAACTATTACAACCAATGACAACATTATCTTGGGAATACTTGACGCCAGGACCTCTTGCTATCAGCGGAATATACTCTGAGCAAGACATACAGAAGCTGAGGGACCACATCAAGTTTCCTGCGGAAAAACCAGCTCTCCTCAATACAATTGCTAGAGGACTCTCTGGTCACCCCGTCGACTCAGACGCAATCTCCGTGTACAACCTGCTGGACGAAGCCTCTCTCAATAAAATAGCCGAGAATGCTGCTTCTCGAGTATGGAATGGATTTGTCAAGTTTGGCTCTGCAACTGCTGGAGTATTTGGCATCCTGGTAATCGTCCGAATCATAAAACTTCTTGTCGACACGGCTATTCATGGATACGCCTTACATACCGCCTACGGATGGAGTATGCATTTGTTCGGAGCTATCTGGAGCTCTCTTACTCATCTGTTACTCCACCTTGCACATGGACCTGTCAAAAAGAATAACAAAGACAAAGGCGACGAATCATCATCATCATCATCATCATCATCATCATCATCATCATCTTCACCATCCGCACCGGAAGGACCACCTACATTACCTACAAGACCACCAGCGACTAACAGGTTTTCAGAACCAAATGAAAATGCTAGTTCCAACATCGAACCAACAACAGTAGATATGACCCCTGATGTCAATAGATATCAAATTTTAAGAGACCGTTTAAGAGAACTCGAACAAATTCCTACGATGATATCGCAATTTGTTCTTAAATAAGGGGGGAGGTGTGATGTCCCGCCATTTTTTCGAACCCCTATTTTCAATAATAACTAAGCAACATTTTTATTTAGAAATAAGTTAACAATTATGTAATCTATTCGCGCTATTCTTAAATATTAGTTATTCTTATTATTGCTAATCTGCTATCAATTGGTTATTATTCTTATCGCATACGCCTATTCTAACTTAAAAATTAAATATACTTTTGGTTATAAATGGGAAATCCAAGATTTCCCCATGACAAGACCAATGAGCGAGCTTTAGTTTAAGAACTAGCGACGCGACCAATCAGGCGCAATCACTAAACATGACTCTCGCGCGCATAACGTTCTAGAACTAACTAGCTGTTAAATTATAGAACAGACCTGCGCGCAGACTCTAACCTTTTGCGAGCTTAGGACTTAAGTAATATTAAATACTTCGACATGGAACTGAAGAGATATGCATTATGCCTTTATGAAATCATGAAAATAATAACTTGTTGAAGCAATTCTTTTTACAAAATACATAACTAATCGTTTCGATTCCACCCATGAGATAAAAATTCAACTTTAAGATAAATAATTAAACAAATAACGTAGTTGTATTATCAAAAACAAGTTATTATGGAAATGATTCCATGAATGAAAATATAATAATATATTAATCTAACCCAATGTTTTAATATCTATAATAATCTATAGTTATTAGGAAACTGTGAACTATCAACTGAGCTAACATAAAATTGCAATTATTCCTTTAACAAATATACAAGTATATATATATTTTAAATTATGAAGTCATAACGATTTATTAGAAATAACTATCTCATAAACAATTAAAATAACTAAGAATGAATTTTGAAATCTATGTTAAAACTTTTCAATTAAGCAGTTAACTAATAGTTTCGATAAACTACAGTTACGACTTCATAAATCAGTTACTTGTATAAAACGTTCTATTCTAGCTTGATAACTCATTTAAATATTACGCGCTAGTATATTTATTTAAGACACCGAAAACGCTTCGCTCGTGGAACCAAAATTCACCCGTAACAAATTGCAAATAACCTCATATACGTTACCGACTCTGTAACGATGACAAATATTGATATTTAACTCTTCTTAGATTTTTCACTCAACGGCCGAACTAACGATGTATTATTCGATTCCACGAACGCAAGTGTCGGCTACAAGTAAATTTAATTCTATTGTAACGTCTTGTCGTCCACGTGCCGACCACCGTCTTATTTACATTAGTCCGGAAATCAGACAATAGTACTCGCGTAGAACTCCTTTGTGCTGCCGATATCCGGTGGATGAAGTCATCCAGAGCACACGCCGACAGGTGCTCTAATTAAAAAGACACCGTAGATGTAAAAAATGTAAAATTCATCTCCCCGAAACACCCCGAATCGTTTCACACGACACCAATGTCCGATCTCAATACCTTTGTCTCGACAGTATATAAACCGCAAAATTCGAGCTCTTCGGGCAGATAGGCAGATCATCTCATATAGTCATGGTCGATCATTCAATCAATTCATTCAGATCTGTTCAGAACATTTTCATCGACCATTTTTCGTTTAATCTTATCATCGTAATTTACTTGCTACCTCGCGTAGTACTTATAAAATTTCTGTATACAGCATCGACACTTCTCTCATTTTGTCGGTCGTGCGTTAGACCAAGACTAAGTGTACAATTTAGAAATAAAAGACATTTGTGCATACATCTGTGTATTTCAATCCGGCCTGAATCGTCCATGACCGAGGTCCGCCAGGAGACGCAAAGGTTCGAAATTGCACAGAAGGCTTGGCTAAAACCTGAGATTCGTCGCAACGATACGGTAAGTAATCATAATTTCCTTAAATATCAGAATATGCCGTATCATTACGAAGATTAGGAAATCTATAAACGACTGACAACCATTCCTATCTCTCACCGTCTCGCATTCCACATGCTTCCGGTGACACCCTTATATCCTTTACATAATAAAAGGAACCCCCTGTCAAGCACTGGCATGCAGCTGACAGTTCACAGTCAGTCGTTCCTTTAGAATCGACATAAAATTATCATACGACCCTCCTTGCATCCATAATAATAATATCGATACTAAACGATATAATTAGACTTGAGAATAGAATACGTACACCTGTTGTTATTCGGACGTCGTCCAACCTTTTATTCACCCAGACGCTGTGAGCACGCCCGCTGTGCCCGTGCGTCGTTCTCACCCTAATCCAAGATTCCTCTCGTTTTCGAGCACCCAAGGATTGTGCACCGAACAACAATTTCCAAATCATTACCATATATATATATATATATATATATATATATTTCCTCTTGTTTTCGAGCACCCAAGGATTGTGCACCGAACAACAATTTCCAAATCATTAATATATATATATTTCCCTTCGTTTTCGAGCACCCAAGGATTGTGCACCGAACAACAATTTCCAAATCATTACCATATATATATATATATATATTTCCTCTTGTTTTCGAGCACCCAAGGATTGTGCACCGAACAACAATTTCCAAATCATTAATATATATATATTTCCCTTCGTTTTCGAGCACCCAAGGATTGTGCACCGAACAACAATTTCCAAATCATTACCATATATATATATATATATATATATATATTTCCTCTTGTTTTCGAGCACCCAAGGATTGTGCACCGAACAACAATTTCCAAATCATTAATATATATATATTTCCCTTCGTTTTCGAGCACCCAAGGATTGTGCACCGAACAACAATTTCCAAATCATTACCATATATATATATATATATATATTTCCCTTCGTTTTCGAGCATCCAAGGATTGTGCACCGAACAACAATTTCCAAATCATTACCATATATATATTTCCCTTCGTTTTCGAGCATCCAAGGATTGTGCACCGAACGACAATTTCCTTGCGCCCTAAATCTCTCCCTTTGAATTAAGTTTAGGATAAAATGGAAATATATGAGTTTATTTAATATCGATATTATACTCCTTATAAAAATAATTATTCTCCTCTCCCTTTCTAAGCAATCAACATCTTTTCTTTCCGCAAAATTTAATAAATTTAATCTCAAATAAGTTTTCTAATCTTCTACTTATTTCAACGGCATAAATCTGATATAAAATTAAATCTAAGTATATTGAATAAAGTATATGAAATAATAGCATATAAAATACATATAAATATATATATATATATATATCATACATTAATTCATTATTAACCTCAAACGCTTTTTCTTAAATTCAATATACTATTTCGCCGATTTATCATCGCCGACTTTAAGTTATTATAAGTACAATTGTGTAACGATTATCAATGAATAAAATCTCTAAATTAATCATTTACGAATATATTGCGATAATTCAAATGAAGCCTAGAATTACCGACGAAGAAGCCGAAGCTATAAATTTTGTTCTAAATTTATTAATCAGATTACTTTCTGAGATTATCGACGATCAATTAGACATAGACGAGTTAATTTCTTTCCTAGAAAACATTGAAAACCTTAAAATATATGTACCCAAAATACACTTAAATTATACTAAATCTTATACTCGATTATATTTAATCATATCTAAAATATTGTCTTAAATTTAGTAAGTTACTAATATCACCATTCCGTACCATCTAGTTCACTTTCCCTAGATCCATAAGTCAAGTCCTAGCTCTCGGCGTCCCTAGGGTATAGCCGGTGTATGCAGGTTGCCCTATAAAAAATAGAGAGCTCTCTTTCCTTTTCTAACCTAGGAACAGAAGAAGAAAGAGGTCACCCAGACGTGACAATAGTGTGATGTCCCGCCATTTTTTCGAACCCCTATTATCAATAATAACTAAGCAACATTTTTATTTAGAAATAAGTTAACAATTATGTAATCTATTCGCTCTACTCTTAAATATTAGTTATTCTTATTATTGCTAATCTGCTATCAATTGGTTATTATTCTTATAGCATACGCCTATTCTAACTTAAAAATTAAATATACTTTTGGTTATAAATGGGAAATCCAAGATTTCCCCATGACAAGACCAATGAGCGAGCTTTAGTTCAAGAACTAGCGACGCGACCAATCAGGCGCAATCACTAATCATGACTCTCGCGCGCATAACGTTCTAGAACTAACTAGCGGTTAAATTATAGAACAGACCTGCGCGCAGACTCTAACCTTTTGCGAGCTTAGGACTTAAGTAATATTAAATACTTCGACATGGAACTGAAGAGATATGCATTATGCCTTTATGAAATCATGAAAATAATAACTTGTTGAAGCAATTCTTTTTACAAAATACATAACTAATCGTTTCGATTCCACCCATGAGATAAAAATTCAACTTTAAGATAAATAATTAAACAAATAACGTAGTTGTATTATCAAAAACAAGTTATTATGGATATGATTCCATGAATGAAAATATAATAATATATTAATCTAACCCAATGTTTTAATATCTATAATAATCTATAGTTATTAGGAAACTTTGAACTATCAACTGAGCTAACATAAAATTGCAATTATTCCTTTAACAAATATACAAGTATATATATATTTTAAATTATGAAGTCATAACGATTTATTGGAAATAACTATCTCATAAACAATTAAAATAATTAAGAATGAATTTTGAAATCTATTTTAAAACTTTTCAATTAAGCAGTTAACTAATAGTTTCGATAAACTACAGTTACGACTTCATAAATCAGTTACTTGTATAAAACGTTCTATTCTAGCTTGATAACTCATTTAAATATTACGCGCTAGTATATTTATTTAAGACACCGAAACGCTTCGCTCGTGGAACCAAAATTCACCCGTAACAAATTGCAAATAACCTCATATACGTTACCGACTCTGTAACGATGACAAATATTGATATTTAACTCTTCTTAGATTTTTCACTCAACGGCCGAACTAACGATGTATTATTCGATTCCACGAACGCAAATGTCGGCTACAAATAAATTTAATTCTATTGTAACGTCTTGTCGTCCACGCGCCGACCATCGTCTTATTTACATTAGCCCGGAAATCAGACAATAGTACTCGCGTAGAACTCCTTTGTGCGGCCGATATCCGGTGGATGAAGTCATCCAGAGCACACGCCGACAGGTGCTCTAATTAAAAAGACACCGTAGATGTAAGAAATGTAAAATTCATCTCCCCGAAACACCCCGAATCGTTTCACACGACACCAATGTCCGATCTCAATACCTTTGTCTCGACAGTATATAAACCGCAAAATTCGAGCTCTTCGGGCAGATAGGCAGATCATCTCATATAGTCATGGTCAGATAGTCATATAGTCAGCGAACAGATCATCTCATATAGTCATAGTCGATCATTCAATCAAATTCATTCAGATCTGTTCAGAATATTTTCATCGACCATTTTTCGTTTAATCTTATCATCGTAATTTACTTGCTGCCTCGCGTAGTACTTATAAAATTTCTGTATAGCATCGACACTTCTCTCATTTTGTCGGTCGTGCGTTAAACCAAGACTAAGTGTACAATTTAGAAATAAAAGACATTTGTGCATACATCTGTGTATTTCAATCCGGCCTGAATCGTCCATGACCGAGGTCCTCCAGGAGACGCAAAGGTTCGAAATTGCACAGAAGGCTTGGCTAAAACCTGAGATTCGACGCAACGATACGGTAAGTAATCATAATTTCCTTAAATATCAGAATATGCCGTATCATTACGAAGATTAGGAAATCTATAAACGACTGACAACCTTTCCTATCTCTCACCGTCTCGCATTCCACATGCTTCCGGTGACACCCTTATATCCTTTACATAATAAAAAGAACCCCCTGTCAAGCACTGGCATGCAGCTGACAGTTCACAGTCAGTCGTTCCTTTAGAATCGACATAAAATTATCATACGACCCTCCTCGCATCCATAATAATAATATCGATACTAAACGATATAATTAGACTTGAGAATAGAATACGTACTCCTGTTGTTATTCGGACGTCGTCCAACCTTTTATTCACCCAGACGCTGTGAGCACACCCGCTGTGCCCGTGCGTCGTTCTCACCCTAATCCAAGATTCCTCTCGTTTTCGAGCACCCAAGGCTTGTGCACCGAACGACATTTCATAAATCATCACCCAATATAATTCCTTTCGTCATCGAGCATTATCGTGCCCTTGATCGACAATTTTCCTTATACCTTTACTCTCCAATAAAAAATCGACAACAGGAAGTGAAATAAATCTTAATATTATATTGAATATAATCATTCAATACTCTTTTAACTCGGACGTGGTCCAACCTTTTATGTACCTTGTCGTCGAGCATTTCTATGCCCAGAGCGACACTCTATACCAAAGTCCCGAGACTCCTCTCGTTTTCGAGCACCCAAGGATTGTGCACCGAACAACAATTTCCAAATCATTACCATATATATATATTTCCCTTCGTTTTCGAGCACCCAAGGATTGTGCACCGAACAACAATTTCCAAATCATTACCATATATATATATTTCCCTTCGTTTTCGAGCACCCAAGGATTGTGCACCGAACAACAATTTCCAAATCATTACCATATATATATTTCCCTTCGTTTTCGAGCACCCAAGGATTGTGCACCGAACAACAATTTCCAAATCATTACCATATATATATTTCTCTTCGTTTTCGAGTACCCAAGGATTGTGCACCGAACAACAATTTCCAAATCATTACCATATATACAATATATTTCTCTTCGTTTTCGAGCACCCAAGGATTGTGCACCGAACAACAATTTCCAAATCATTACCATATATATATTTCCCTTCGTTTTCGAGCACCCAAGGATTGTGCACCGAACGACAATTTCCAAATCATTACCCTATATATATTTCCCTTCGTTTTTCGAGCACCCAAGGATTGTGCACCGAACGACAATTTCCAAATCACTACCCTATATATATTTTCCTTCGTTTTCGAGCACCCAAGGATTGTGCACCGAACGACAATTTCCTTGCGCCCTAAATCTCTCCCTTTGAATTAAGTTTAGGATAAAATGGAAATATATGAGTCTATTTAATATCGATATTATACTCCTTATAAAAATAATTATTCTCCTCTCCCTTTCTAAGCAATCAACATCTTTTCTTTCCGCAAATTTTAATAAATTTAATCTCAAATAAGTTTTCTAATCTTCTACTCATTTCAACGGCATAAATCTGATATAAAATTAGATCTAAGTATATTGAATAAAGTATATGAAATAATAGCATATAAAATACATACATATATATATATATATATATATATCATACATTAATTCATTATTAACCTCAAACGCTTTTTCTTAAATTCAATATACTATTTCTATATCATCGTATGATATTTCTTTTAATTAATTTGCTTGTCGTGATCAATTGCATAAAGCTTCATATTATTCTTCCGCGATTCTTGTAGATGTACAACCAACAATATAAAAAAGCTCTCCGAAAGAAACGGAATCACAGAGCTGGAAGAAAGACGCGTGCCAACCGTGCAGCTTCCCATTTGCGTTGGCTTAACCGACAAGCTCTTAAATCAAAACTTAGAATCAAATTTATCGAAGAAATTTCTTTGACTCCAGAAACAATAGCACGCTTAAAATCGTCAGTGACTAACATATTCCACTTTGAAACTTGCGCTAAAAATCCAGAAACCGAGCGTTGTATTAATTCTGAACCATCACAGCCATTCTTAATCGATCATCTAACTCCCGGAACTTCCCAAGAAGATAATAAAACCGAAACAATTGTCAAACCGCCGACACTAAATAATTTAACGAGCGTATCTATTAACTCGTCTGAATCATTCCCAGAATTGGATCAAAATATAAATTTTCCAAGGGAAAACGTAATTAATTACGAAGATTCATTGCCTAAAGATTTAATATCTCAATTAAGAACTCAACTACCAGAAAATTATTTCGTCATTGATGAATATGAGAGTTATTTGAACTTTTAAGAAATCGCTGACTTTAAGTTATTATAAGTACAATTGTGTAACGATTATCAATGAATAAAATCTCTAAATTAATCATTTACGAATATATTGCGATAATTCAAATGAAGCCTAGAATTATCGACGAAGAAGCCGAAGCTATAAATTTTGTTCTAAATTTATTAATCAGATTACTTTCTGAGATTATCGACTATCAATTAGACATAGACGAGTTAATTTCTTTCCTAGAAAACATTGAAAAACCTTAAAATATATGTCAAACAATGACCCCAAAATACACTTAAATTATACTAAATCTTATACCCGATTATATTTAATCATATATAAAATATTGTCTTAAATTTAGTAAGTTACTAATATCACCATTCCGTACCATCTAGTTCACTTTCCCTAGATCCAAAGTCAAGTCCTAGCTCTCGGCGTCCCTAGGGTATAGCCGGTGTATGCAGATTGCCCTATAAAAAATAGAGAGCTCTCTTTCTTTTTCTAACCTAGGAACAGAAGAAGAAAAGGGTCACCCAGACGTGACAGTACATACTTTTTGGAGCCATGTATTTTGGCGAAGTTAGCAGTCTAGTATACATATAAGATGTCTGTGAAGGAGCCACGCCGCCGTTTTTCATCAAACGGTTTTCCTAGCTGGTACAGTGGCGCTAACTGGATCCATTTTAGAGCCGGCTGGAACTACATGGCCAGATCCACTTTTCTGCTATGGTAAAATTACCGGTTGGTGCATGTCCGTGCTAGATCCATAATTGTGGATCAAAAATATATCGAAACATCATGGATTTATTAATGTTTTATTAACTGCGCGTAACGCGTTTTGACATCCTAGTATATACTACGATATAAATACAGCGATATAAATTGTTATTGATATATTTTTACATATATCCATTATGTAAATATATACATGCGGATATATATATACATATGCGTATGTCCGCATGTGCAATGAAATAAATTTTTTTAAATCAATTTTTCTTAATAAGTCTTAATTGAATATAATGTAGAAAATATATGCAATAAATTACTTTCACTTTTTTCTTATTCTTGAAACAAAGGTATCAAGCATAAGCAATCATGCATTTTAATCAAATTATGGTTTTAATTTATAGCTTTTTATATTAATTTATTTTTTATTTATTAATTTAATTAATTTTTTATTTATAAATTCGATTGGATGCGTAGTCTTTTGAAAATAAACATAACAATGGGTGCGCTCCGCTTGACGCTATATTTTCGCTTCGAAGACTAATTGTAAGATATTCTTCACCCTATCTAGTTAAAAATTATCCGATTTATGTTATGTTTGATATCGTTTTAATCGCCAAAATCTCATTAATCCATTAAGATTATTTTCAAGCCGATTAAATGCAAAATAGAAGTTTTAGTTTTCATTTCAAAAAATGTTTACATTTGTGAATTGCTATGGATGGGGAGAGCCCATTGTAAGAACTTCGGAACTCTTTGATGATAGGTCATCTCGCTCGTCCTCTACTCGCGGTCTCGCTTGTCTTAAGTCCGATCTTATTTCAAGACCGTCTTAAGTAATGTCTTAAGATGCTAATACGGCTATGTGATTGGTTTATGACATCTTAAGATTGTACTTAAGACGGTCTTAAATATAAGAACCGACTATGAATACCGGCCCTTACATTTAAGATTGTCTTAAGTCCGATCTTGAAATGCTACGCAGCCATTTGATTGGTTGAATGGGATCTTAAGTCAACCTCAGACCAGACTTAAGACGATCTTAAATATAAGATCGGACTATGAATTCCGGCCATAGACTATAGTAATACTAGACCGAGCGTGAGACGCCAGACCTGAAGCTCAGGTAGAAAAGGATGGAAAGTAGGTGCCGTCTACCTTTCTCTTTCTAATGAGGAGAAAATGGGGGTAAGAAAGAGTGGGCGACCAGCTTCCTCCTCACTTTTTCTTACCCCCACTCTCTCTTCGTTAGAGAGAGAAATGTAGACGGCACCTACTTTTCGTCCTTCTCTACCTGAGCTTCAGTGCTTACAAGAGGACACGCTCGGTCTAGTATTACCATAGTATAACTAGTATCTTCACTCTCTGTCGGCACTTTGATCTTTTTGTCGTCAATCATGTGGTATTCCGCCATGTTTTTGGACTAATATCCAGTTTTTGGACTAATAACCTCTCTGGTTTTACACTACCACACGTACAACAATCGTCTGATTGGTTCCCCCCTCCCCCAAAAAATGGCGATGCGCAGAAGGGATTGAGGCAAACCCGAAAAAAGTTCGGAGTGAACATACTAGTTATACTATGGTATTACTATGTCTATGGGTATAGCAACCAATGTGTATCAGAATGTTTTCGCGTGTTTGGTTATTTGTGGTAGAGGCGTGGCTAGTCGTTTTGGTATCTATCTGGTTGATACCACACTATATCTAGCAAGGAAGCAGAATACATGTTGTTAGTTTCTAGTACGGCTGCGGTCCAGTAAGCGCTACAAATACTGCGGAGCGTTTGTAGCAGCGCTACGGTTGATTCACTTAGCGCTACAAAACGCTACAGTAAACCTTATGACGTCATGAAATATTCGCTACCAAGACGCTTCAAACGCCTCTTCTCACGAAATGGGTTAGCTGCAGCAGAAATCTGACATCGAATACGAATAGTTGTAGTGTTGTGTACTATTGAGAAATTCAACTGTAGCACTCGTAGCGCTCGTGGACCGCTCCTCTGACGCGTATTTGGAGCGTAGCGTTCAGAGCATTTGGTACCGCTTACTGGACCGCAGCCTACGTTGCAAATACGCGCCAAATATGAAACTGCTTTTTACATATATCTATTCGGGTTAAAATGTGGTTTTCTCAAAGGTGTTAAAGAATGAGAAGTTCACGTGACAAATTTTATCCGAGTGTTTCACGAAGTTATACCCAGCCGGCGTGCAAAAATAAAAAATTTTGAACAAGATGAAGCAAGAAATCGCAAAAATAACAAAGCTAAAGGGACATTGAATTGGGCGATTTGGAAATTTCAAATCAGTATTACCTTAAAAGCAAGCGAGTCATGGGACGTCAACACGAAAGATATGAAAAAACTTGAGCAAGAAGCAGGGAAGTCAGAAATGGTATATCAAAAGAGACTCAAAGAATGGTGAAAATTAGACAGCCTGGGACAAAGAATTATTGCCACAACCGTGGAAGATGAATTGTCGCTATTATTAACTGTGAAACGATTAAAGACATGTGGAACAAGTTGGTGTCAATCTTTAAACAAAAATCTGAGGCGAATTTTTATTGCAGCAGTAGTGGTTCGCAATTGTTAAAAACTAAAGAGATGGCATGGACTACGCATGTCTCTCTAAGGTATAGGTCTAGTTTACACCGTCGAAACGTTGGTACGCGTATTAAGTTTGGTGCGCACCAATGCTTTAGTACGAATGCGTTTACATCGAATGTACTAAGAAAAAAATAATACAAATTTAATTCATGTCGATTACCTCTTAGCGATAATACCGGTTTTAATTGAGGTTATGCTCAATGCTAAATTCTCTTCAAAATGCGTTTCATGCGTTTACATCGTCATTTGTATGTTTGATACGCGTATCAGTTTAGTACGATACTCCTACTTGATACGCTCGTACCAAGTTGATCCGGCAGCGTTTACATCATGCGTACTAAATATTTAGTACGAATTTGGTACAAATATAGTACCTGATACAAGTGCACGATGTAAACCAGGTCATAGAATCTGGCTTATCGTCTCAAGATAATGGGCGAAAATATATCCGATTCTATGATAATGACAAAATTGGTAATGACTTTACCACCTGCATATAAACATTTTGTTATTGCATGGGACTCGACACACAAGGATGAGAGAGAGAGAGAGAGAGAGAGAACGCACACTTGATAATTTAATTTCAAGACTCAATTGAAGAGACAAGGCTTGAACCATGTCGCGAAGAAGCGGCGTTTACTGCCGGAAAAAGAAATGACGATCGATCAGCAGAAGCGGTGGAAAAAGCAGTGAAAAGCAAGATAAATGTCACTACTGTCCTAAAATAGGTCATTGGACGCGTGAATGCTCAAAGAAGAAGGACAAGGAAAATTAACAGTCATCAAAAAAGGATAGAAGAAACGCATTGATTAAAGAACTTTTAACTGCGAATAGCAACCACGAGCGCGATAAGTGGTACTTAGACTCTGGTGCAACCGATCATATGTCGAACAATTTTAAGTTGTTTCAAAATTATAGAGATGTAATCTATGAATCAACAAGCAGACATCTTGACCAAATTGCTAGCATAACCTAAGTTCGAGGAACAGAAAGTGTTTTGAGTGGTATGACAATCAGCTATCGGCTGCTATAAGGTTCAGTCTAACCTATAATCATCGATAGAAATATGTATAAGGTCTTGTAAATGAAATATGTATAAGGTCTTGTAAATGACGGCGCGGAAAGAAGTGCGGGATCTAGAGCTTCCGAGATTTTCAATTTTACGATATTTAAAGAGATAAGTTTCGGGTGGGTGTGTGTTTAAGGAGGATGAAAGGGCCTGGGGAAGGTATCAATATACGTACTGGAACCCAGCTTAGCCGAAAAAAGAGGAAGATTTACCCCCCGGCGGAAGGGGGGTAAATAAGGTTATGAAAGTCAAAGAAAGTAACGAGAGAATAGTTACATGTAAAATAAATGTGGCGATGAAAACGACAAGAGAACAGAATAAAGAAAACGAGTCACCAAATGTGACAAGGGGAAAGCGAATAGCAACTGAGAACGATTTAGATAAACTAATGAAAGACATGCAGGATGGAGAATGGAAAAAAGTTAAGAAAAAGAAGAAAAGAAAAGAAGAGCAGGAGACAGGAAAAGAAATAGGAAGAGCAACAACGACATTAAAAGAGAAAATGGATGCACAAGATGATCAACAATCAGAGGCAGGCATGACATACGAAAGTGAGGAGGATGAGGTAGAACAGGGTAACGTATCAATGGCGCAGGAGATGCACAATGTGAAAGACGTGAGTAGCTCAATAAGTAATATAATAAATAAACCGGAAAAAAGCGTTGAGAAGAAGATATATTGGAATCACGAGGGTAAGTTACACCACATTAGCGAAAACGACGCATCTCGCATGGATATTAAACTAGGTGAAAGATACGACAAGGATCATGGGGGTCCGTTCAAAGTACAAATAAGGATAAACAGAGAAAAGGCCCTCAAAAATAGAGGTAAGAATGCGCAAAAATTTTATATTGGCTGGTAAAGAAATTACAAATTTGTCCAAGTGATGATGGTCAGTCATGTGATGGCTGAGGTTAGATTTATGAATTATCAAGATGCAAATAAATGCCTAGATGCACTGGAGCAGACGAATTCGGAGAATGACTTATCAGCAAGAATCGAAGCGAGAAGTCTCACTTGTAAAGGGATAGTAACAGACTGGCCTGAGGGGATTCCGGACTTCTGGGAGTGTATTGCGGACCACTCACAAATAGTAAAAATGGAAAAAATGATCAGGAGAAAGTGGGATGCTATCAAAAGAGAATGGGCAGAAGAAGATACAGGCAATATTATATTAACGATGAAAGGGAGTAAACTACCATATATAATAGGATTATACGAAAATACATTTCACATAAACCATACGTAACGATGGTTAAACAATGTTACAAGTGTTTTAGATACGGGCACATAAAACAATGATGCAAAAGCGAGGAAAAATGCATTATATGTGGAGAGGCTAAACATGGAACGTGCAATAAGACGGTTAGATGCGTAAATTGTGGCGGAGCCCACAGATCAACAAATAGAACGTGCAGGGTCTATGAGAAAAATAGAGATCTGCACTTAATAATGGCCTACCACAACTGCTCTTTTAGAAGTGCAGAGAGAATATTAGCAGGAAAAGAGACACAATCATTGCAAGTATACGACAGATATGAAGATCCGGAAAAATGGCCAAGGTTAACGACATTAAAAAATACAGGGACAAGGGAGAAACATATAGAAAGAAGAATGGAAGAACAGAAGATAGAAGGTAGAAAGAGCACACAGAGCATAGAAGAAAGAAGAGAAGAAGAGAGAAAAAGGAGAAATTGAGAACAATATCTAAAGAAAACCAAGAAAAGACCAAGAAGATTAATAGAGAAGAAAATAAAAAAGAAAACTACTATGCTCAGTTTGATACTAGGAAGCTTGAAATTACAAAAGAGCGACAGGGGGTCGGCCTTAAAAGTACTATAAAGACAGGGTCCTTAGTAAGAAACATGGAGGCACAGGAACAAACCAAAAACACAAAGGATACGACAGAAAGTGAAATAGATATAGTAAAAAGGTTAATGGAAAAACTGTTATTTTACTTAGAAAAAGATGAAAAGTTAAAAAATATGGTAATAACAAAATTACAAGAAACAGGAGTAACAATGGAAAGAGAATTGGAAGAGGAGACACACATCCCTGAGAAACAAGCAAAACGAAGAAAAGAGGTAAGGGAAATAGAAGAGAGAAGAAGAGAAAAAGAGATAATCTATCAAATAAAACAGAATTTTTGGAGAAGCAATGACGAGGAGGAAAGAAGATTAAATCGGTAATGGAGATTGAATCCAAAATGAATAACAAGGACATGTTAAAGATAATAACATGGAACTGCAGAGGATATAGAAGTAAAAAGAACGAATTGGGAAAAATAGTACAAGACTACGACATTATTGTATTGACAGAAACAAAATGTCAGGGTAGTCGAAATGTATATTTCTTAGGCTTTAAAACTTATTATAAAGAGAGCATAGGAAATAGCGGAGGTATAGCAATTAGTGTTAGAAACAATTTAGAATTTGAGATAATACAACAGTGGGATAATATAGGAGAAGAAGTGGATGTCATTGAAGTCAGAATTATTAATGTGGAGGAGAAATTTAATCTAGTGGCGGTATACAGAAGACCGGGAGGAGTTCTGCTGACAAGGAAGTGGAGAGAAATTTTTTTGTTTGATAATCGACAATTTGAGTCGATATTTGTGGGAGACTATAATACGCACAACACTGTATGGAATTGTCAAAATACGGACAGAAATGGAGAAAGATTGTGGGAAGTGACAATAGATAACGACATAATATGCCTCAACCAAGATACAATTTCCAGAATAGGAAACGTAGGACAAGAATCGTCTAATATTGATTTGATATTTAGTACAGTGGAAATAATGGATAAATTAGAATATGAACAAATACCGGATTCATGGGGTTCGGACCACCATCCATTGGAGATCAGGATAAATGAGAGTATAATTCCATATAGAAAGAAAACAAATAGGATTTCAACAAAAAAGACAAGATGAGAGGAGTATAGTCAAATAATGAATAAAATAATAGAGAAGAAAGGAAGCAAATTTAAACAACTTCAGGAAAAGAATGGAGAATTAGGAAACAAATATAAGGAATTTATAGGGATCGTTACAGAGACCGTGAAAAATATTACAGAAGGGAGTCTCAAAAATAACAAGGAAGAATCACAAAAGATGAAAAAGAAAAAACAAGTTAGGTGGTGAGATTTGGAATGTGAAGAAGCTATCAAGCGAAGAAAGCTACTACTGAAGAGGTTTATAGATCAAAAAGATCTACATTCATATGTAGAATATAAAAAAGCAAGAGCAGAAGCAAGAAAAATAATTAGTAGGAAGAAACGGGAATGTTTCGATGACTTTTGTGCATCTATTAATAGATTCACGAGCCTCACATACGTGTGCAACATGATGAGGATTTTCAAAAACACGGAAAAAAACAGTATGGAACAAGTGGAAAAACAAAAACAGAACAGAAGAGATTAGAAAAGAAATTGAAAAGTTAGCTCCTCCAAGTGTTATAAGGAAAATGGAGGAAAGAATAGTACAAGAATATAAGAAAAAGGAAATAGAAGAAGAATTTACTAAGAAAGAACTAAGAAAAGCAATGGAGATGATCAGAAAGAACACAGCACCAGGAAGGGATGGAATCGAGTATAGAATTCTTAAGCTATTACCGGACATGATGCAAGAGATATTACTAGATGTCTATAACAGGATATGGTATGGAGACAAAATACCAGAAGAATGGAGAGAATATCAAGTGATATTCATCGATAAAACTGGAAAAGAAAAGGTACGGCCCATAGCACTGTCATCATGTGTTGCCAAGCTGATGGAAAGACTAGTGAATGAGCGGTTGGTTTGGTGGGTGGAAAAAGAACAAAAACTAACGGAGGATCAAAATGGCTTTAGGAGAGGCAGATCATGTGCAGAGAATCTAACAAAAATCACCACGGAATAGGTAACTATAAGTCAATACAAATAGGTAACTATAAGTCACACTATACATTGGCGGCGTTCTTGGACGTTACATCGGCTTATGATAACGTGATATATAGCATATTAATGGATAAATTAAGTGAAATGGGTTGCCCGAAAAGAATAATAAATTTTTTAGAAAGATGGCTATACTATAGGGAAACGGAATTTGTGATTGACGCCAAAGAATCTGTCCATAGGAAAGTCATGAAGGGCTTACCACAAGGTGCAGTGCTGAGCCCACTACTTTACGCTTTATATACCAAAGATATAATGTGCAATATTGAAGAGGAGATTCATACGGTGCAATTTGCGGACGACATAGCAGTGTATACCACAAGTGAGAATAGACGTAGAAACAAGCATAGAATAGAAATTGCAGTTAATAGTATAAGAAGAAATTTACAGAAGATTGGTCTGGAATTAGAACCGAAAAAAACAGTGTTAGTAGAGTTTTCGAAGTATGGAGGATGGGACAAAAAGCTAAACATAGTAATAGAAGACTGCATAGTACAAAATGAAAGGGAGGCCAAATTTCTTAGAATATGGTTTAGACAATAAATTAAGTTTCCATAAACAAGTGCAACAAAAGGCAAGTAAAAGTAAACAAAGTTAATGGTATAATGAATTATTTAAACAAGATATCAAAAGGGATGGAAGTAAATACTGCCCTTATGCTGTACAAATGCATAGTTAGATCGGTAACAGATTACAGTAACTTTATCTACTATCCAAAAGAAAGTTTGTGGCAACTAAAATTTGAGAGGGTTCAATATAGGGGAATAAGAATAGCCCTGGGGTATAGGAATAGTACGCCTAATAACGTAATAATTGCAGAAGCAAAAGTAAGGCTATTAAGAGACAGGGCAGGTTTACTTGCAAGAAATTTCTTGAGTAAGATATTGACATATGGAGAAAGAGATATATGTAGTAAATTAGATGAGCTGACAGGAAAATATGGCCAGATATAGACAACCCACACATAAGAAATCTATGATTGGAGAAGCATGGCAACAAGTAAAATGGATGAAAAATAAGGTAGGAGATAATAGAAAATATGAAATATTCAATACAAAATATAAGGTAGTTACGAAGAATATTGAAGTAGATTTGGAGACAGGATGCTATAAAAAAGAAGAGAAAAACTGTAGTGACGAAAAGCTTATAGAAAAAATATTTGAAAAACATGAAATAAAGAATCAAGCAACTATAATATACACAGACGGATCAAGAAGGAAAAGTAGCAGATCTACGGGAGCAAGTCTGGTGATAGAAGAACAAGAAATAGCATACAAGATTAGTATGAACAAGTTATATTCGTCGTATACAGCAGAGGCCTTTGCAATCAAAGCGGCTTTAGAACTAATGGAAAAGGAAGCAGAAGAAAGACCGAATACTATTGTGATACTTACGGATTCCAAATCTACATTACAAGCAATTAAAAACAATCATTTAAATGTATACAAAAATAAATATGTGATAGAGATAAGAAGAAGGCATTTCACGTTGGAAGAAGAACACAACAAGAGGATAATATATATATATGGATACCGGCACATGAGGGTATTATGGGAAACGAAATGGCGGATCAATTAGCAAAGGAGGCGACAGGAGAAGAAGAGGAAGCTACAATTATAGTCCCACTGGGGGATTTGAGAAAAGAATTTAAAAAAGAAACATGGAACATGACCCAAAATTCAATAACTCGACAAACAAATTACAAGGGTAAATATTATTTTGAAAAGTTTTATGACAGAAATAAGAAGAAGCCATGGTTTCATAAGGAGAATTTCAGCAGATATTTTGTCACAATGATAAATAGAATTAGAGCAAATCATTTCAACCTCAATGAATCGCTTGCAAGAAAAAATTACATAGAGAATGCGAGATGTGAATGTGAAGGGGAGTGCGAAAGTCTGGAGCATGTGCTGTGGCAATGCAGTAGGTATGACGAGGAAAGAATTAAAATGGACGCTGAGCTACGTAAGAGAGGAATTCTGGGTAATATAGATGTGACAAGAACGATCAAAAACAGTGACTGGGTTACGTTTGGATGTATTTTTAACTTTTTTAAACAAATTAAGAGAATAATATAAACAGAAAATATAAGCACAAAAGCATAAGACGCAAATAATGTTAAGAAGAGGAATAAAAGTAATATAGAGAGAAGAGACCCTGTGTCTATATAACCTAAAGGAAAGGTTGAAGACACTCCAACCCCCCCTTCGCCCGAAAGGAATGCCAAAAAAAAACAGAGTGTTACTGAAAGTGAAGAAAAAGGATATTACAGTTAAAAAACACTAAATCCGTGATTAAAAGAAATTAACAATTTCAAACTTTTGGTGGGAATATTGAGTTTGTAGCAAATTAATTTAAAACTTTGAATTGTGAACTCTCTTTCTTTTATGCTACACGTCATCTAGTTCCTTTTAGTTATTTTATATTATCTAGATAGATACTGTCGTTATATTTTTGTTTTTCAGCCTTCTTTTGTCTTGTCTGCTTCTTGCCGTAACAGTGACGCACATAAATGTATATATGTATGTGCATGCAAATATTGTAAACTATTTTGCCGTTCCTTTGTAAAATTAATACTCAAATACTGAATATTTTTATCAAATAATATTATTTAGAGAAAATGTTATGTTTTCAGGAAGGTAATGACATTTTGAAAAATAATGGAGAAATTGTACGTAATAATAGTTAAGTTGATTCTCTTATGTTATTATTATATTTCATATCTATAATATACAGGATGTTAAAAAAGGGTTACATATTTTGAGAACAGGTAGTATTGATTAAAACAAGAAAAAATCTAACATGGATCCTAATTAATATCTTCCCAATTAATATCTTCGAAGATACTATTTTTCTATTTGATCTTTTTGTCCTTTTCTTATTGGTCGTATCACCTCTACAATGTAGTAAACAAAAGAGTACTTACTAGTTTTGCAGTCAGCAATATAGGAGGTGCTCTATGTGATTCCCATTCATTGTCACGCATTTTTCAGCGCTACGTCTGATACCTACATACTGATACCTTACCTTACTGATACCTACAAACCCAATGTTATTATAACCCAATTACTATAGCAAAACTAGTATATACTCTTTTGTTTACTGCCTTGTAAAGGTGACACAACCAATAAGAAAAGGACAAAGAGCTCAAATAGAAAGATAGCCTGTATCTTCGAAGATATTAATTGTAGGACCCATGTTAATTAGACTTATTATGCATAGATTTCGTTTTCTAGTTTTAAAACTTTCTCTTATATGACATATTTCCGAATATTATGAATAATTACGAAGGTTTACATTCTCTCTCCTCATTCTTTTCTTACAAGTTATATTCAGAATTTCAACTGGAAGCTTATTTTTCTCAAAACTAGGTAAAACTATTTACTAAAGCTGTTATTTGATCTAACTTTTTTATTAATTCTGTATCTATATTACATTACGCAAAATTATTAAATTGATTGATGTATCAAGAAGCAGTGACAGTGATATTGTTCCTCTTGGAGTGGGACAATCGCATCCACGTTGCCTTTATTAAATCGGCGCCCTTTTCGCCGATCATGATAACGGGTGCATTTATGTTGCCGCTGGTAATAGTTGGCATGATTGATGCATCGATAACTCGTAGACCCTCGATTCCATAAACCCTAAGTTCCGGATCTACAACCGCCATGGGATCTCTGGGCGGGCCCATTTTAGCAGTACAGCTCATATGGTATATGGACAAAGTATATATTTTCAGAATACATGTCCAATATTCATCAGTGTAAAGTGGAATGTTCTTGCAATTGGGTATTGGTTTGCTATGAAACTTAGAACCAAATTTCTTCATACTGCTCGTTTCGCCGAAGGCAACTGCTGCTTTGACACCTTCGCGAAGTATGGCCACATCTTCTGGATGAGTGAGATAATTATGATAGAGTAGAGGATAGTCCAAAGGATTTTTGGATTTCAGTCTCATGTAGCCACGCGACTTAGGCCTGAGTATCATTGGAAACACTCCAAAGACATCGTGGTTGTTGATTTTACCGAACATGTCGTTGTAAAATTCGTCGGTTAAACCATGAGCGTCTTTTGCATTACTGCCAGCGGAGCTAATTCCCGAAGACGTTATCATGAACTGGATGTCGGGCCAATCGTCAGTCTGATTGGCATATTTGGTAGAAATAAAGCCGACCGCCTCGAGACCGATACTAGACGTCAACGGTCCATCTTCAGTGATGGCATATTTCAATGCCGATTTGATGGTTACCATTCGATTCATTACAATGCCGATCTCATAGTCAATCGGAAAAACGAGTCCGCCGATTGCTATGTGGTCCTGCAAGTTCTGACCGACTCCGGGCGAGTTTTGAATTATAGGAATTCCCCGTTGCTCCAAATGGATACGTGGTCCTATACCCGAAAGCATTAATAAATGTGGACTACCGATAGCGCCGGCGGAGAGAATCACCTCTTTCTTAGTAAACACCACCTCTTTACGATCATCTCTGATGAATTCTACTCCATATGCTCTTCTGTTTTGCGGATCTATCAACACTCGAGTCACATGGCTCCACATGGAGAGATGGAAATTCTTTCTCAGCTGAATGGGTCGTATGAATGCCTTGGCAGTGCTACACCTGGCACCCCGTCGCATTGTAAACTGGAGCAATGAAAAACCGGTTTGCTGTTCGCCATTGATGTCACGAATATCGTAACCCATTTCTTCACCAGCCTGAAGAAACGCTACGCCCAATGGACTGATATAAGGACTCTCCTGTACGGTTAGATATCCTCCTGAGAATCGAATATAATGAAAACAAAATAACAGGATAATATTTATCACGTTTCATGCAATATACATATGCATATACAGTAATTGAAATATCAATATGAACCTGTATTATGATATCTTGTATTGCGTGCCAAATATGGATTTCTTTGATCCTGCGATTTTTTGAAATATGGAAGGACATCTTCGTATCCCCAACCAGGATTCCCGAAACTTCGCCATTGATCAAAATCACGACGATTGCCGCGAATGTATAGCATCGTATTTAAAACACTAGACCCTCCAAGGACCTAAAGTGTTAATTAATTGACTGTGAAGATTGTGCAAAATAGAACAACGTAATCACAAAATGTAATAAAAATAGAACAGTATAATTACAAAGTAAATGCATTAATAAATCTGATTTCTCGATACGGTGATTCTCTCCAGTGTGTATATACAATGTTTCCAATTTTATTAGATACGTAAATTAATTCGATGTCCTTTTTTAAACAAAAATTAATTTTATAATTTTCCTTTGCTACATGTGGTCTAGTGGTAAACATAAAGCAAAATGACTTTGCTCTGATTCTTTTGCCGGTATATGACTTCTTGCATTTCAATTTGACATTAGCAAAATTTGATGAACTATTGTTAATAGCAAACCACTATAACGGAATTAACAGCTCTTAATGGAGTTCTCAATTTAAAATACAAATTTAAATTTAAATGGGTTAGTAAAAGAGTCGGATAGTAATGCATCAGCTTCAATAAAAATTAATTTTTCACTGATATTGATTAGAGTTGTGCACAGGGCACAAATTTCTCTTGGTGAGATACCAAGTAATTAAATGAATCTCAATTCGAGATTTATTATTTTAATAAATCTTCTCTGCCTCCCCCCCCCCCCAAAGAAGTATAGGCGAGTGTGAGTTTGTATTTCAAACCGAGAGCTTTACTAATTTCTTAGTTGTTAGTTCACGCCGGCTGGAAGATTATTATTAAATAATAAAATAATGGCTCTAGGAAAGTCAAAAGATAAAAGAAGAGCTAATAAAAGAAGAGCTAATAAAAGCCAAACGCGTGGTGGAAGCGCAAACGAACGAACGAAATTATCGTGTAGTTAAAACGTTGTTTATTAATAATCATAGACAGTTTGGGCCATCTTCAGTATCTCTAAACGCAAAGAAAAAATTAGAATGAGTTAAATATTTGTTATAATGTTAATGAAATGTTTTCGGTAATGAAATATTTTCAGTAATAAATAATAATGGAATCCTTTTTTTAGTATTTTTAACAATTATAATACTAAATAATAAAAGTTTTTTAAATGTTAATATAAAAAGATAAATTTAATTTTTGGATATACAGGGTGTCTCAGACCACCCGTACCATCCGAATATCTCGAAAACTGAGCGAGACAGACAAAAATGTTTCAGACAAAAGTAGGGTTTCAAGTAACGCATTACGTAGCAGTATCAGTACGACCTTGAATAGCACCGTCAAGGTCACATAAAAATCACTTTGAATTTTTTAAATAGAACCCCTATATTTCATTACATATTCTTGTAGCTTACCTCGAGAGCTTTCCAAAACACTATAATTAAGTTATTTTTTATTAAGTACTTTTCGAGTTATAAGGCTTGAAGTGTACAGTATTTTGACATAAAATACAAAATATCGTGTAAAACATTCAGTTTTCGGTAATCTTACCTTAATACTTTTATGCATAGAATAATAAAACCAATCAATTAGTGTAAAGAAAACACATAATTGCTTTCAAAAAAAGTATGCAGCTGCATGTTGCAAATTACATACTTTTTCTTAACAGCAACTATGTGTTTTTTTACACCAATTAATTGATCTTATTATTCTATGCATAAAAGTATTAAGGTAAGATTACCGAAAACTGAATGTTTTACACGATATTTTGTATTTTGTCAAAATACTGTAAACTTCAAGCCTTATAACTCGAAAAGTACTTAATAAAAAATAACTTAATTATAGTGTTTTGGAAAGCTTTCGAGGTAAGCTACAAGAATATGTAATGAAAAATAGGAGGTTCCATTTAAAAAGTTCAAAGTGATTTTTATGTGACCTTGACGGTGCTATTCAAGGTCGTACTGATACTGCTACGTAATGCGTTACTTAAAACCCTACAACTTTTGTCTGAAACATTTTTGTCTGTCTCGCTCAGTTTTCGAGATATTCGGCTGGTACGGTCTGAGACACCCTGTATATTGAATGTCCATAGGATATACTTGGTTAAGATATTCGATTCACATCCAAAAGAGGACATTCGATTTAAGTTCCATATTTGTGTCCACGGACGTGTGAATTTAAAATATACGTCCATAAGGCATTCAGTGCTATCTGGGAACCGATTAAATTTTTTCGACATCACGATGATTACAAAAGACAATTTTACAATACAAATTTGATTGATTTTACAAACCTACATTTTCAGGAAGATACTTGCATTTTGAGTCTCGACACCCTCTCTGTGCTAAAAAAGAGGCACAGTCATCGGCCTAATTGACAGAGCTTTCCGACTCTCATCCGAGTTTTCACAAAAAAAAAATCTTGAATTTGTAATTGATACATTGTTATAAAATAGATATCCGCTCTCGTTCACATTTCACGTACTGCAGGAACGTCTAAAAACACTTTTCGAAATATATCACAAAAAGAATGAAAATTTGAACATATCTAATTCGAATAGCAACGAAAAAATCGAACATCTTCACTATTTCAACATCCTGTATATGTGTATGAAAATAAAAATCTGTTTATTTAAACCTGTTTATTTAAGTTATAGGCAATTTTATCGACTACTATATGCTAACGTCATTTGATGGAATGTCTCTGACAATCAAGCACAGAGAGACTTGATATAATGCACAATTACTCGTGTCATAGAATACTACTTTCTGCCACAAGTTCATTAAATTCACTGACATCGATGGAAAAAAGTTACTCATTTAGCATGGAATGCCTTATAAGTATTGTGAATATATAAAATGTTGATTTTTCAATAATTTTAATACTTTTAGACGCTGCTCTTGGATCCCTTTTTCTCTCGAACATTTTAACTTGATGATTATATTTCCTACCTTGCCTCTGGTCCAGCAACATCGATGATCGACCATAGCTTGGCAAGCCGTGTCCTGCGGTTGTGGGCGATATTGCCAGTCGATTTTAGTTTTATGCAAGTACAGAGACAGTATTGGTACATCGGTTATCTCGGTCTCGTGGCCTCCGGCTTCCAGCAACAGCACGTTCCATTCGGGATTTTCGGTCAACCTATTAACGATCACGTTACCGGCCGAACCACCACCGATTACAATAAAGTCGTAGCTTTTCTTCAATTCCTTCGTCATGAGTGGATGATTCTCCGGATCTATGAGATCGTAATTGAAGTACACGAGCGCGGTAATCAGTGCTGGGATTATAGTGATCTTGCCAATGCCAACGCCGAAGAAAACGGTGGCAGTTTTTATAGCGGCATCGATTATTGTCGCGACGCTCATCTTTCACTGGTCGTGCTTTTGATCTTAATCTTTTTATTAATCCTGTATTTTCTAAATAATTAACTTCGTGAATATTTTTTGTTTCTTTTTTCACTGTTGAATTTTTTTGATTGCACTTTATGGAACACGTCTTTGATACACTGGATAAAATCTCTTTTTCTTTTGACTATATTTCGCGTTATTTCATTGTGTGCTTTGTGAATTACTTCATAATGTTCGATGCAATTATACGACAGTTTATTTGTGA
Organism: Lasius fuliginosus; assembly: GCA_949152495.1. Classification (NCBI taxonomy): domain Eukaryota; kingdom Metazoa; phylum Arthropoda; class Insecta; order Hymenoptera; family Formicidae; genus Lasius; species Lasius fuliginosus. The sequence continues at coordinate 13,068,119 of OX424451.1, forward strand.
GAAAATGCAGAATAAAGTAAATAATGCAGACCACCACAAGTCACCGTTGTCTATTCGAGATATCATCAAGTTGGATAGGTTACTGAAACATTTTATTTTAAAATGTTATGCAAAAATCGGAAAATAAGAAATAAATACTTGTTTTATTTATTAGAACACTTTGTTAGAGATATTACAAATTCTCATACTCGCTACCGATGTCGCGGGGGAAATCGCCATGCGTTACATCCTGCGAAAAGTTAACTACCGTTACCTTGATCACTTATTTATTACTATTGATTTATCTCTATTCTCCTCTGACTTCATTCTAATACGTACGCTTACCATATTGTATCGTTCTACATTTTTATACTGAGTGTGTATAATTTTCACAAATAAAGTAGAGTAACGTTCGGCTTTACATCCGTCTCGTTTACTCGGTCGTTTCTCTTCCATCGTGACCATCAACACACTTAATAATTAATTTTTAAGTAGTAATAAAACGAAAAAAGGTTCTGATATATAAATACTAAAATTCAAGTAGGAAATGGGCTAATAAGAGCCAGGCGCAGAAATTAGGCGCAACAAACTTGTTTTAAAATCTCCTTTATTTGAGTTGAGAGAGAGAGAGAGAGAGAGAGATAGAGAGAGAGAGAGAGAGAGAGAGAGAGAGAGAGAGAGAGAGAACGTTTCGGTCTTTCCTTTGGACTATCTTCAGCAGAGCAATTGACAAAAAAATTCATGTGTCTTGATCCTTATCCCCGCTTTATGTCTTCGGTAAGTCTTTAAAACAATAGAAGACGAAATAAAGAACAAGGAGCCAAAAATGTGTACGTCATAACCTCAGCGATACACAAAACAGCACTATAAAATATAAACAGCGATTGTAAAATATAAACAGGTCAAACATAAGTAAATCGCCAGCACGCATGCAGTGGAAAAACACATAAGTGGAAGGAAAAAGATGTCTTGAATCTCGTAGCTTTTAAATCTTACAATTAGTTAAGTGCTCTACAATAGTTGCGTATGTGTAGTGCAGACATTCGATATCCGTTTGTCAGTTGAGACTATTTATTTGTCACTTAATAAACAGCATTTCTGACAATAATTATACCATTTCTTACTTAAACTAATCTCTTCATCCAAGATCTCAACTTCATACTAATCAAATTCGTGATTCAACAATTTATGATCTGTGATCACAGAGTGCTGTGAAATGTTTCTACTGATATGATTACGGAACTTATTGATACGAGTTTTTGATAATCTGCCCGTTTGGCCCACATAAGAGGCATCACAGTCTTTATTGTAATTAAATATATTTACATACCAAGTTTATTTTATATACCATTTTATATACCGTTTTTTATGAATATTTCAGTAAGGGGTCTTTATAAACTTTAATGAAATAGCGAAGTTTATTCATGCCGGTGTAAGACATAATTACATTTTGATCATGAACTACATACCTAAATTGCTTCGAAAAAACCCGGAACATATATAGAATATTAAAAAATATGAGACAATCCGTGATAGCATCAATAGCAACATTCCTTTCATGACTCGCCTTTTCTCCTTATTGTTAAATAATGTTATCAATCTTAAGTGGAGAACTTGAAATATAAAAGGTAATGGATAACCATTATCATGTAAAACTCTAACCACAAAAGCGAGTGGTTTTCAAGTAAATAATAAGTATATAATCTCAGTAAATATAATACAATATATGTGTTAAGAATTATTTTATTTAAATCATATTTGTGAGCCCGCGTTTCATATGGCCAGAAGTAGCCTCGTGCGTTCTCTCTTTGGGCAAGAAGGTAGGGGAGGGAGGCAGAAGGCCAGTTGGCGAATAAAGTTCTTTTGTCACACACGTGTCTCATTGCATTCCAAAATTAATACGTGAAATCCAGCATTACCCAACATAGGCTGCTTTCCTTTTAGGGAACACAGTCGACACTTTTGACACAAATCGACACACGACGCTTTCCATTTAGAATTTGATTCAAACTCAATCGACACTATTCGACTCTGCTCGGGAGGAGAGTTGGAATGTGCTTTTGACCGAAGAACGCATCCGTTCCCAGTATTTCGCGATAGAATCTTTGAATCTAGTACTTATCCTTATTAAGGTTTGAATTGTTTGTGCAATAAAAAATAAACAATAAAAAATAAAAATAAACTCTATTTTTATAATATATTTCGAGTGATAAAAATATTTATATACAGTATAATATATTATACATACATTTATAAAACTTGAAAACACGTTTGAGAAGTTTTACGATAAATCTTGTAAGATTAGGTATTAAAAGCAGTGCACACTGTGTATCCGTTTCTGTGTATCGCGTTCCATTTAACTGTGACAAACTGTGCTCGAGTGTGTTAACCTGTGTCGATTTGTGTCTCCTAAAAGGAAAGCAACCATAATTGGTCCTTCGAGCCGGATCCCCTGTGCAAAGTGAAGTCAAAGTAACTAAAGGGGGTCAAGTTTATGACGTTTAATGTCGAAAAGTAGCAAAATCCAGAAGTCAATTGCGAAGCCGGTCAACAGCAAGGAACGGCCGCAATTATCGCTTATGTCAAGCAAGACAAATTACAGGCTAATCTCGAGAGGCTAAGAGATAAAGTGCATCGAAAGTGTGACAAACGCCAACTACAGCAAAGGATCGTAGAATCCTGCAAAAGCTAGGTTGCTAAAGCTAATAAAACGCAACTGAAGGCCGCCATATTTGGTGGCGCGACGGCCCAAAAAGAAGGGACGTCTCGAGAGGAGTCAAGACCACGGTCTTACATACAGGTTCCGCATCTCGGCCGAATTTCGAGTGGTGGGGGTGACTCCAGGTTTGAAGGCATTTTTAACTTTTGATGTTGGCGCTTGGCGTCGCTGCTATCGAGGGATGTTGTAAAAACATAACCATAAACTGCATTCTCGCTGTGCTGGTGACATGTCATGATCGTATTGATTTACAACGATGACAAAACCGTGTTGTATACCAAAGTGCAAAACGGGATATAAAAGCGTTAAATTGAAGTGTTCAGTTTTCAAATCGCCAACGAATGTAGAACGTCGCAAAAAGTGGCAAGCGGCGATTCCCGGCATAAAGCAATTGAGCTCATCGCAATATGTCTGTGAGAAACATTTTGATAAACAATACATCCACAGAAAGTATGTGAAGCAAGACGCGAGTGGTAAAATTATCGCAGAGGTAAGTTTCTGTTTACTTAATTCATTTGACACTGCTAATTGCATTTTCGTTTCTGCCTTTATCAAATGTGACACTATTATATTCTCTTTTAAAATTGAATTTCCGGAGAAACTTTTTCAGAATATTTTATCTTTATTCTTGTTTTCTTGTTAAAGGTCTCATTCATACATCCTCGTCTGCACGAATCCGCTATTCCAAGCATATTTGATAGCGATGAGGAAACTCAAATAGTGGCGGAGACGAAGGATAAACCAGACAACAACAGAATCGCAACACATTTTTCGATTTCTGCAGAAAGTATGTTATACTGCACTGCTGTTGCACTGTATTGTTATGTTCTGTTTTGATTGATTAAAATCTACTTATTGCACTTTCATTATAGATACCTCAAACGAGCAGTCTTCGGTTTTGAATAATATTGTTCCTATTGATTCCATGGGAATTTGTTTAGATGATACAGAGATAAGTGCACGCTTGGACCCTCAACCATACACGATTCTTACTACAGAACTCGCAAGTACAGTGAACACAGTACCAACAGACGTTTTTCCATTAACTCTTGAAGATGTGTTAACGACTTATGACTTTACTTTCCCATGCCAAGAACATGCTTCAGATATTATATCATACGCATTGGTGTATTATATTCGACTCCGAATGAGACAAAATGCACACCAGGAAAATATGAAAATTAAAAAAAAATTTGTTGTAAAAAAAAGTTGTCTAAATTAACAAATCAATGAAGTGTTTTTTTAAGTTATTAAGTTTACAAATATTCATAATAATAATAAAGTTTTTTACAGAATGTATAGTGTCCTTTCATTCAAATCTTTTCACAGAAAGTGCGATATTAAGGTAGCATTATTCATTAACAAAATATATATATCCGGAATCGAATCCAAAATAAGCTGACTTTTATTTAATCGTATAAGAATTCATTTACTTTATGGATATTTATTTCTTTTTATCTACGATTTTCTGCCTCGAACATAATTTGTTTTCATATATATATATATTTATATATATATGTTACATGACATCCCTCGATCGTACCGCTCCTTACGGCCGCATACCGAACGAAATCTGACTTCGTCAAGCGAACCACCCCTTCCACCCGAGATGCGGGACCTGTATGTAAGACCGTGGTCAAGACGGACCGAGAGGTGGCGAGACGGACCGAGAGGTGGCGCAACGGTTCGAGAGGAAGAGAGACGGTCCGACAAGGCAGCCAAAGAGAGAGAGACCAAGAGAGCGGGACATCGCCTAAAGGAGGGTCCACACCTAGAAGCTAAGGTCGCGTGAGTTAATGAGCGTCCATATTTCCTATCCTTCTTTTTAAGAGTTTTTAAATAGTCAAACAATTTTTACAATTGAGTCGAGTGAAACAAAATGTCAGAATTACAATCGTGGATTAAAAAACGCGGCACATTAAAGGCACGCATAACTACATTCGAAAAATATTTAACGCTCACGGTAGAGAAAAATCCCAACGAAACTCAAGCTTTAGATGACGAAACTCGGGAACAATTAGAGCAAAGAGTTTCTAGAACACAAAACGCGCTTAATGAATACGAAGAAATTCAAGCGGCTATCGACGAGCTTTCCGATGATGCAGAAGCTAATGTAGAGGCTAGGGAATCTTTCGAAAACAGTTTTTATGAGGCGTCGCTTTTAGCTAAAAAATTATTACGCCAGGGAACAACACAAATACCAAAAAACGAAAGACACGACATTGCGCGACAGGGGGGCGAGCAAATCGAATAGGCCGGGCCGAGCCGAAACAGAACGCAAGTCACATATGATCCCGCGATAGCTTCTCAATCAATTACAAACACCCCGTCAAGTGTGAGGTTACCCGTGATAGAACTGCCTAAATTCAAAGAGGAATTGTCCGAATGGCTAAAATTTCGAGATACATACAAGTCACTAATTCACGATAATCCTAATATAACTAGAGTACAAAAGTTTCATTACTTACAAGCGTCTCTAGAAAACGGGGCATTTGAAACAATCAACGAATACGAATTTACCGCAGATAATTACGAGGAAGCATGGGTATCGCTTCATGATAGATATGATAATCCTAAATTGTTAATACAAAATCATATTGACTCTATTTTCAAATTAAAACCCCTATCAGGCGAATCCGCGGAACATTTACTCGAATTATTAGATAGCGTCGCTAAACATACGCGCGCGCTAAAAAATTGGACGAACCCATCGAGCATTGGGATTCGTTATTAATCTACATAATTGTATCAAAATTGGATACCGTATCCGCGAAGGAGTGGGAAAAGAAAAGAGCTCTCGGTCCGGACAAACCAAAATTGAGTGATTTAACAAAATGTCTTCGAGCTCGCGCATTACTGCTGCAAACGTTAAGTTCTCGCGACGTTAAGGAAACAAACAAAAACAAAATCAAGCGCGGCCATCCCGAAAAACTCAAGACATTTCATGCAGGGAAAGTAACATGCGCAGGGTGCAAGGAAGCGCATCATATTCAAACGTGCGAATTCTTTTTAAAACTAGATGCTCAAAACAGAACCGAAAAGGTAAAGGCACTCAAACTGTGTATGAATTATCTCAGGCCCGGACATTTTGCTAAAAATTGCAGTTTTGGAACATGCAAAACATGCAACGCAAAACACAACACTCTTTTACATTTCGAACAAAGCAAGGCTGTTGCTAGTAAGGAAGAGTCACAGGGAACAAGAGCCACTACTGCAGCCATGTGTTCAACAGATTCCAAGGACTCGAGCCAAGAAAACAACATTATTCTATCTACGGCAATAATAGACGCATTAGGAGAAAGAGGATTAAAGTCCGAAGCGCGAGTTTTTCTCGATTCTTGTTCGCAGTCAAATTTTATAACTAAAGATTTATGTAAAAAATTAAAATTAAAACAATTACCCGTTAACTTGCAAATAGGAGTACTTGGCCAAATGGGCCCAAAGGTAAACGGACGGTGCGAGGTGGAAATCGCATCAAAACATGGTGGTTGCCGTTTCAAAATTCAATGCTTAATAGTACCTCACATTACAGAAGACCTCATGCCAAACTCAGCGTTCAGCTCTAAGCACATGGGAATTCCTTCACATATCAAGCTAGCAAATCCATCATTCAACGTTCCAGGACAAATAGACGTACTTATCGGAGCAGAATGGTTTTAGGATCTTCTATGCGTAGGACAAAAGAATCTCGAAAACAAATTAGTCATGCAAAAAACTAAGCTTGGCTGGGTCGTGGGAGGACCAATGGCCGCTCCTGCGCCACAAGACGTAAAATGTTATTTGTCAAGCGTTACCAAGTTAGAAGAACAATTAATCAAATTTTGGGATATCGAAGAATTGTCAAAGAAAAAGAGCCTATCATGGAAGAAGAAGCTTGCGAGGCACATTTTGTAGAAAATACAACGCGCGATGAAAACGGTCGATTTGTAGTCAAGTTGTCATTAAAACAAAACCCTTCCGTTTTAGGAGATTCAAAGGATCAAGCCGAGAAAATACTCATAACTCTCGAGAAAAGGCTAAGACGCAACGAAGCACTATATAAGGAATATTCAGCCTTTTTAGAAGAATACGAGAAATTAGGCCACATGCGAAGAATATCGGACAACGAAGAACAGGCATACGCATACTACATGCCTCATCACTGCGTGATTCGAGCCGAAAGCGAAACTACCAAGCTCCGAGTAGGTTTTGACGCCTCAGCTTCAACGACGAATGGTCTATCGCTAAATGACCTACAGATGACTGGTCCTGTCATACAAAGCGATCTATTGTCAATTCTTCTACGATTCAGGAAGCATACCTACGTAATAGCAGCCGATATAGCAAAAATGTATAGGCAAGTTATGCTGATCCCTGAGCAGAGGCCGTTACAGCGAATACTATGGCGCGAAAGACCGGAGCAAAAGGTTGAAACATTTGAGCTCAACACAGTAACCTACGGCACAACGGCTGCATCTTTTCTGGTGATTAGATGCTTGAAGCAGCTCGCAAGCGAATGTGAAGAAGAAAATCCTCGTATTGCTAAAATCATCAGAAGAGATTTCTATGTGGATGATCTTTTGTCAGGCGGAGAAAGTACCGAAGAAATAATCTCAATTGCAAAGGAAATTAACAAGGTTTTGTCCGGAGGGTGCTTCGAACTTCGAAAATGGAATTTAAATAGTAGCGAATTCAGAGAGAGATTTATGGATACAAACAAGGCACAAGCGGAAATACAAATTAACAACGATGGAAGCAAGCGAACATTAGGATTAATCTGGCGCGTAAAAGATGACATACTAACGTATAGTGTAAACTTACCAAACAACTGCCAAGTCACAAAGCGTAATATACTTTCAATAGCGTCAATGATTTTTGATCCTTTAGGCCTTTTATCACCTTACACCATAATAGCTAAAATTCTAATTCAAACGTGGTTGGAAAAATTGTCGTGGGATGAGAGTCTACCCGTGGGTCTACATACAGATGGACGCAATATTACAATCAACTCAAGTCGCTCAACAATTTCGTAATCTCAAGACAGGCCAATGCATCGAAGGCAGTGAAGGTGCAGATACACGGATTTGCCGACGCTTCCAAAGGCGCTTATGGGGCTTGTGTCTATATTCGCGCATTGGACACAAAGAAAAGGTTCACAGCAACTTATATGCGCAAAAACCAAAGTTGCGCCCTTGAAGACACAAACAATTCCCCGTCTGGAGTTGTGCGCAGCGCTAATTCTAGCCAGACTGATCTCAACAGTTGAACGCGCTTTGGAAATCGACACCGATTCTATTACTTACTGGAGCGATTCCACAATTGTTCTTTCCTGGTTGAGGACTCAACCCAGCAGTTTGCCAACTTTCGAGTCAAATCTCGTAGCCCGCATTCAAGAATTAAGCAGAATATGGCGCCACGTACCCACAAACCAGAATCCAGCCGATCTACTCTCCCGCGGAACACAGCCTCAAAATTTGATTTCATCTAATCTTTGGTGGCACGGACCTGAATTTTTAATGAACGATTCTCAAGTTGGGCCTGATCAACTTCCTTGTGAAATAAATACAATACCGACGAAGTCAGCTCTAGCAACGACAAATCTACAAAACAACGTTCTAGAGGATCTTTTACTACGATACTCCAGTGTGGCCAAGGCTGTGCGGATCTTAGCTTATTGCATTCGCTTTATACACGCAGTAAAACCCAAGGGAAACAAGGCTGAGGCATCAATTATACAGCAACGCGACATCGCAACGACAGCTCTAATAAAACACGTGCAAAATTTAAATTTCGATAAAGAGATTATAATTCTAAAAAGGGGATGTAATATATCAAAGGATCCATTAGCTTCGTTAACCCCATTCCTAGATGAAAACGGAATTATAAGGGTAGGAGGTCGATTAGGAAATTCGGAATTCGAAAACGATAAGAAACACCCAATTCTTTTACCAGGAAATCATATATTTACAAATCGCTTGTTCACCGAAGAACATAAAAAATTAATGCATGCCGGTCCTCAACTACTTTTAGCATCTATTAGGGAACGATTCTGGCCCTTAAGGGGAAGAAACTTAGCTCGCAAAATCGTTAATTCATGTACACAATGTTTTCATAGCAAATCCTAAACAAATGCAGCATATCATGGGTCATCTCCCTTCGACGCGGGTAAGACACACGTTTCCATTCGAGATCACGGGTGTAGATTACGGAGGTCCGTTTCAAATCAAAGATCGAAAGGGAAGAGGGTGTAAAACATCCAAGTGCTATCTTTGCCTTTTTGTTTGTTTTGCGACCAAGGCTGTACACCTTGAGCTCGTGTCCGACTTAACAAGAGAAGCGTTTATAGCCGCGTTAAGGCGTTTTGTGTCGCGTAGAGGAAAACCATCACAATTGTATTCTGACAATGGTAAGAATTTTGTAGGTGGAAACAACGCTCTCAAAGAGTTAAATAAATTTCTAAACGACGAAACAAAATTTATAAGTGAATCAATGGCAGAGCAGGGCATTGATTGGAGCTTTATTCCAGCCTACTCACCTCACTTTGGAGGCTTATGGGAAGCAGGAATAAAGTCTGTAAAGCATCATCTAAAAAGAGTCGCCGCTAACGCGTTATTAACTTTCGAAGAGTTTTATACTTTGCTGGTGCAAATTGAGGCTATTTTGAACTCACGCCCACTGACTCCTCTTTTCTCTGATCCAAATGATTTCTCCTGTTTAACTCCTGCTCATTTTCTGATCGGCCGACCATTCAACGCTGTCAGCGATCCCAACGTACTGCATATAAAAGAATCTCGACTATCCATTTGGCAAAGATTACAGCAGATATAGCAAAACTTGTGGGAGCGATGGAACAAGGAGTACATTTCGGAATTGCAGCAGCGAACCAAGTGGAAGTCTCCATTTCCCACCTTACCACGGAGTGCGCTTGTTCTAGTCAAGGAAGAAAATCTACCGCCGTCCAAATGGAGACTAGGAAGGATTGAGGACACTCATGCCGGGTCTGATGGCATAGTTCGAGTTGCATCGATACGCACTTCTTCAGGAGTGATTCGTCGCGCCTGTGCAAAATTATGTCCATTACCGTTAACGGATGAAAAAACTGTACGCGACGAGCTTTAAATTTAATTTGAAAAAGACTATGTACCTTTACTTTAATTTAGTTTATAAGTTTACTAACTTTCAAGTCTAACAAGTTGTTCCCAAATTACTATATTCATTGTTTAAATTTTCAATGTTAAAATTTTTATTTGGCGCTATTACAACAAGTTTTGTAAGAAAACATTAAAATTACGCTATTCATTTATTCAATTTATGTTTATTAAAGACGATGCTTTAATGTCGGGGGGTATTATGTTAAGAATTATTTTATTTAAATCATATTTGTGAGCCCGCGTTTCATGGCTAGAAGTAGCGCTACGACAGAGCCTCGTGCGTTCTCTCTTTGGGCAAGAAGGTAGGGGAGGGAGGCAGAAGGCCAGTTGGCGAATAAAGTTCTTTTGTCACACACGTGTCTCATTGCCAAAATTAATACGTGAAATCCAGCATTACCCAACAATATGTAAGTCGAATTCGCGGAGAACTGATATGCAACTCGAGTAATCCAAAGAGAAAATCACGGTTTCTCGACTGCTATGCTCTCTAGAATATATTATAATAAATTTATAAATAAATATACACTGGCCAAAAAAATTATCGCAACGCTCAATTAATATCAAAATTTCGCATAAATTCAAATAAGCATATCTCCGCGAAAAATTGTCGTATTTGAAAAACTTTTTTTTCATTCTAAAGAGTAAAGTCTCTACTTTAAGGAACTTTTGTTTGATTTTGATTTTATCCACTCCCTCTTCCTCTATCTCTTTAAAAGTAAGGACGTGTTTTTTCTCAAAAAATTGCATAGTTTGACGAACTAAATAAATTTTTTTCGCAAATATCATTATAACTATCATAAAATATGGACTTTTCCTTGCAAATTAAAAAAAATGAAGACTATACGATTTTTTTTCGCGGAGTTACAGCGTATCAAAGTTACCTATGCATTTTTGTGCATAGGTAACTTTGATACGCCGTAACTCCGCGAAAAAAATCGTACGGTCTTCATTTTTTTTAATTTGCAAGGAAAAGTCCATATTTTATAATAATTATGATGATATTTGCGAAAAAAATTTACTCCACCCCGTAGAGTTCGTCAAACTATGCAATTTTTTGCATAGTTTTACCGCCAACACGTCGATGAGCAACAGACAACATTGGCACTCGAGCATAAACCGCGAACTTAAGTCTCTTTCGTGCAAACGATTCCTGATCGTTTGATCGCTTATTCGTCTGTACGGGAGAACGTCATTTGCAATTTGTCGCACTGTCATTAACGGTTTTCGTATTGCCTCGTTGACAATGAGACGATCTTCTTGAGATGATATTACTCGTCTTCAACCTTGTCCTCTCCTTCAACGAAATCTGTTTGTTTCTTGATAACGAGTCCAAACTCGAGAGATGGAGAACCGATGTACATCCATTCTCCTTGCAACATGTATCTGACTCCTTCTTCCAAAAGAGCAATGATTTGCGCACACTGATTTTGGGCTCGTTATCAAGACACAGGCAGATTTCATCGAAGGAGAAGACAAGGTCGAAGATGAGTAACATCACCTCGAGAAGATCATCTCATCGTCAACGAGGCAATACGAAATCCGTTAATGATTGCGCGACCAAATTGCAAATGATGTTTCTCCCTCACAGATGAATAAACGATCAAACGATCAGGAATCGTTTGCAAAAGAGACTTAAGTTCTCGGGTTCGTGCCAATGTTGTCTGTGGCTCATCGACGTGCTTATGTTAGCGGTAATGGAATGCACAAAAATGCATAGGTAACTTTGATACGCCGTAACTCCGTGAAAAAAAATCGTATGGTCTTCAATTTTTTTTAAATTTACACGGAAAAGTCCATATTTTATGATAGTTATAATGACATTTGCGAAAAAAATTTATTCCACCCTGTAGAGTTTGTCAAACTATGCAATTTTTTGGAGAAAAAACACGTCCTTACTTTTAAAGAGATAGAAGGAGGGGGAGAGGATAAAATCAAAATCGAATGAAAGTTCCTTAAAGTAGAGACTTTACCCTTTAAAATAAAAAAAAAATTTTTCAGATACGACAATTTTTCGCGGAGATATGCTTATTTGAATTTATGCAAAATTTTGATATTAATTGAGTGTTGCGATAATTCTTTTGACCAGTATATATGTATATACATATATTTTTCGTGAAGTAAAAAATGAAAAGATAAAATGACATAGTCTTTTATTTTTTTATATTATATGTTACTTTGTGATATCAGTTTACAGGCAATACTTATGACTTATTGTAGTATTGACTTTTACAACTGACACTAACGAAGGTGATAATTGTGAAATTGCCATTGTTCATTCAAAATAACTTACCCTTTTGTGGCTTCTATATATAAAATGACATCACGCTTCAACAAAGCTACTTCGTCGGGAGAAGAATCCAACGAAATTAGTTGGCAAATGTATTGCGTAAAACGTATATTTTTTTTAAATGTTGTATGCATTAAAAGTGCGATTATACTTTGTATGCATTGCGTTAAAAGTATTTTGCATAATCGCATAATATATATGCGTAGAAAAATTAACCACTGATGTATTTAATGTAAAAGATGCCACATTATCACATTCTTCGTATTAGATAATTAGTTGATTTTTCTCTGCATATGCATTGTGCATATTGTATGTATATACACGTACGTTTGTCTGTATAGCGAAGAACACTTGTCAGAAACTATTAGTAGTTTATTTTTTTGAATTTTTGCACAAGTGAGGTTAGATACTAGCTTCTTTTTAATTGCAGGTAATATATCTAAAAGCATTATACAAAATTTAGAAAGTGTGAAATTACATTGAATATGTACATATGTATAATCTTCTACATCAAAAATTGAACATGAGAGAATAGGAAAAAAAATCGCAAATACCATTCAAGCAGTGACGAAGTCGAGGAATATCGAGATGCAAGTATATATCTATTTTATTATATATATGTAAATATATATTTTTAATTACAATCTATTTTATTATGTTTACCAAAAATTACCAAACAGGATAATAAAATATTACTTAAAATTTCTATTCGTTAAATCCTAATAACATATAGTTAAAATCTAATTCAAAATTGCAGCAGCTAATTCATAAGTAGTTTTAGTGGTGTCTGTCGTGTGGATTATGCATGTGCTATGTGGCTCGGGCTCCTTTATGAGCAATCTATTCTTACCTATGATAAATGATATGTGTTATGTCACATGATAACACTGTGATTCCGGACATTTTAACTTAAATTTTATTTAATATTAAATACATGATACCGGAGAGCTATTTAAATTTTTTTTATAATTTTTTTGTAATACAAATGCAATTCTTTGTTTTAAAATAAAATTAAATAATCGATAAAAAAAATTGTAAAAGTTATATATTATAAATATTTTTCTTTTTCATATTCTCCTTTTCTCTCTTTCTAATGTTAAGTAATTTGACAGCAGATTATGTCAGTAAATTCTATTACAGTTCTTCTGACATTCTGTCGGCATAATCCAAATTAACAGACTCTGTATTAAATTTGTAGCTTTTCTGCTAACAAAAATTTGTAACAGACACTTGACAAAATCTGCCCAAAATTTTTAATAGGCTTGACTGACTGGATATATATGTATATATATATTTATAATATAAATATATGTAAACATATGAAAAAAGCATGAAAATCAAAAGGAAGTTGTATCCGCTAGAATAAACAGCATAAATAACACAGTAAGAAAAACCGAATATAATTAAAAATTAAAATACAACTTTAAAGTGTTGTATCTCAGAAACCAAAAAATCTGTCACGTAATTCAAATGTATAAGATTCAAGACTCTATCGAGAAAATTAAAGTAATCGGTAAGATGTGACCTTTTCGCAATATTTACCATTTTCGTTATTTTGTAAATTGTTTTATATTTTATTTTAGTTGTGGATTTTGATGTAAAATCTTTTCGGTAAATATACTGTAATAGGAAATCACCCCCTCCATTTCCATAATTTTGAAATATGTTGTCATCAAGGTCATCACCTTGAGTGATGTTGTGAAGGTTTTTTAGTTGGGGGTCGTTGGTTATTAAAAACTTAACAAAATAAGTTTACTAAATAAAACAATAATTTTTCTGACATCATCTATATTTAATAGAGTGTACTTCATCAGAATCATTTATTTATGTGTGATAAATCGAATGCATGGACGGGAGAGGGGCTCCGCCTCTAAATTAGGTAAATAATTTCCCTAAATTAAAGGTAAATAATTTTAATTTAATTAGAAATGGGTTTGAGTTAGGTTAGATTTTTTTCGGAATGGGGGTGCAAGGAAATGTAGATGATGTCAGAAAAATTAATTACAATTACATATACTATTGATTATGCTTTCTTTGTTAATAACTTTTTAATAAGCAACGACCCCCAACTAAAATCTTCACAACATTACTCAAAGTGATGACCTTATTGACAACATATTTCAAAGTTATGGAAATCGTGGCTCTCTTTTACTGTATATTTAACATCTTTTCATATTCGCATATTTCAGATAATCAACAAAAATTAATAAAATCCCTAAAAAATCTTCAAAATAGTATCCAAATTTGTAAATACAACAAATTAAATAGAATTTTAAGAAACAAAAAAATTGTTACTAAAAATTGTTACTAAAAAATTGTTACTAAAAAATTATCTCTTTAAAAACAAATTTTAGTTAAATATTTGTGCATATATATTTTAACATGATTGTAAAATCTATGATATTCTGATAAAGAGTTTTTCAAAGTATAATTTGTATTAATAAAGATAATAAAATAGAAATAAAAGTAAAAAAGTTTAACGTAAAAATAATAAAAAATTTAACATTCTGTTATAAGTTTTTTTGCATTAAATTTTTTATGGTAAATATTTTCTTGCAAAATACGTTGTAATAAATAAGTTTTTTCGCATACCATTCTTTGCATTTGATATATTTATAAAATATAACAAAAATTCTCCTTTTTGTTATGCTGCAGTAATAAATGTAGGCATAACTCATCTTACATTTGACAGAAGCCAAAAATAAACCTATGATAATTGATTAAGATTTACAACCATTTGTTAATTCACAAATCGAAAAAAATACTTTTCGATATATTTTACCAATCTGTATTATCGAATATGGACAATAGCATACAAAAAAACTTATTTATTTCGATATATGTCGCAAGAAAATTTATTTGATTTTCTCGCTTTTGACGTTATGGTTCAATATGTCATCAGCGAGAGATCAGAAGTCTTAAATGCTTTTCGATCGGCTCGATTAAAATCGCGTGATCCAACACATTACAAATAACATTTCATTATTTATTTATACATAATGTATGAAAACACGGCAACACTATAACAGAAATCGATTAATTTCTTTTCTGTAATACAAGTAGAATTCTGCATCGTGTCGCAATTGATATAAAAAATTATTCCGATAAAAAAAATTATAAAATAAAATACCTCACGAAAAAGTAGAATTAGGCATCGAGAGTACTTGATATCAGAACGCTGTTGTGTGATTGAGAAGTTCGCTGTGGCAGAGAAAGTGAAAGACTGAAACATCCGAGATGTTATGTTGAACATAAACCATGCGGTTACACCACCACTTTACCATACAATTTTTCTCGCATCCTTGTCCCACAGGATGCGAAAGTAATCTTAGGAAACACTAAAATAGTAGAAATCTAATGATGAAATTAATGCATCATTTAACCCGTGTTTAAATATATGCCTGCATAAAGAGTATCAGATTTTATATTTTACAAAATCATAGATCATTCTACGGATATATTTAGAAGATTATAGTTTACTTTAGTGAATAAATGAAACAGCCCTTACTATTAATTTGACAACCTGGCAAAGCTTGTCAGAGAACAGCAGCAATGTATTTGTATTATTTATTTATGAAATAGCGTATATGTAATTTTTTGTTTTTAACAATTTTTACCAGTCTTTAAACTACTTACATAAAATGTTCTACAATACTTTGCAACTTTATTATCAAGATCGATATCTCAATTAATATTGATATGTATTTATATAATCACATTATAAAATGTTGTCATATATCTTATAAAATATTTATTTTCCTAAGACTAAGAGAAAAAATAATACAATATATTTTTTTACTAGAACTTAAAACTTGTCTACATAAATGAAATTGTTATTATTACAATTATTACCACATAAATTACATGTTACATTATTATTTATAACATTGCATTTCACTAAAAATTCTATTAAACACTTTCTTTTGCTAATTATTTCTAGTAATTCAAACAATTTCATCTTTAACTACTTTATATACTTTATATACTTGTTAGTATAGTAACAGAAGCGAACTAATTTAAATAAAATTTGGTACAAAAGTATAGCGCAAAAATACACAGTAGATATAACATCATAACAAAAAAGGTTATTTTCTTATATACCAATCAGACAATGTGCTCGGCATCAATATTGCACGCATAAAATTACTATGTTTAATCAGGAATATATAAAAATGGAATGAGAGCGACAATTTTTTTCAACGGATTCAGTTTCTACGCCTCAAAATACATAAAATATGAGTTTAAAAAAATTTCGTGAAGTTGTCCCTATATTAAAGATTTACCGAAATTTGAATGCATTGATTGGTGTGTATGTGAATCTGAGAGTATGAATTTGAGGGAAATAATATTAGGGAAGTTCTTCAAGTGAGACAGAGAAGACGTGTAAAATTCCCAGGAACTCTGGATAGGAACGTCCACCAGTAGTGGACGAAAGCGTCGTTAAAATTGCCCAACTGCTCTGGAGATATGAGCGAAAAATCGGGGAAAATCGATCCATGAAATATTGCAGGATTATTCTCATTGTGACGATACATGTGTTGCATACTGACAATGAGTGTGAAGTTCAATTTATTGAGCAGCTGTTTATGATACATTTTATATAGTCTCTCCGTTAATGATTCTATAAATTTAAATATCTCTTGTATTATTGCGAACAACTTGACATTATTTTAAAATAATTCACTAAGAGATTATGTTCTAGAGGAATAACAAGTCCTTTACCTGTAACATGCAATATATAGAAATATATAAATTGTTACATTTATGTTTTTCAGTCTTCCAAGATCCTTTGGATATGTTATTGTATATGTTATTTAAATTATATACGTACAAGTCAAAGCTTGCGATTCCCTGTTGGATGTCTTGACTGATTCAGTCATGATTTAATGATTTTTATGATGTGGTAGCAATTTTTTCAAGCTGCATTTCTTGCAGTGAAGTTTTATTGCCTATGAAGGAATTTATATTTTTCATTACATGAATAGTAGTAAACATCAATAAGTAAATATAATTCATTCTATCCAGCACAACCAATCTCTAAACATCATGTAGTCATAATGTATCCAGTTTGATTAATCTACACTTCTATATAATACAATATAACAATCATATAACACCAATAAAAAATAAATCATTGCTAAAGTTTAAGTATTACTTAAACTTATTAATTATTTAATTAATTAATCAAAAAATTATTAAAGAGTAAATTGGAAGTTTCAATTACCTGTTGGTATTTAGAAGACCTAGAAAAATTTTGTCAAATGTATTTTCATCTGCATCATCGACTTCAGAATCAATTGTATCTGTAAATTAAGTTTTCTTTTGAAGCAGTGCTTGTATTGAATAAATTATAATAAATTTTTATTTACTTAAGACATACCATAAAAATAATTTTCTTTTTCGTTGTTGACAATTTCTTCTAATTGTTTGACCATATCTATGAGGGGCAGTTATAACATCAATTTTTTGTCCTTGCCGAATAAATGACATTCATAGTTGCTAGGAGCACTTTGACACAATGATTTTTGGGAAGCCAGATTTTTTTACATTCGGATTATATACGTACAAGTCAAAGCTTGCGATTCCCTGTTGGGACATCCAAGCACATTATCATAGTTGAGCATTACAATATTAAACATATCATATACATAATCGAGCATTACAATATTAAACATATCCTGTTCAAATTGGTTGATAAACCGTCTGTAACTTTGTCTTTTTGACAAATCACAAAGTTTTTTGGATTTGATTGAAACATTATTCTGTAATAGATAAATAAATATATTTATCTTTTTCTGCGATATCTCACGTGCTCATTATAGTCTCGACGTTATACTAGAAGTCTCTACCTCTGCCACTCTGCCTGTCCAGTCCTTAAAAGACAGCAAATGGTGAATATGTACTTCTTCTTAAATAATCGCACAAATTGACAAAAAAGACACCACAAAGCATGAAAGCTATGCATAACAAACCAACATAACCTCACATAACTTGCCGCGCCGTTAGTTGTGCGAGTTTGTTGGGTCGATTAGTCGATTTACCGACTCCCATGAACCACGAGGTCGATGTATAAAAAGTTTCTACAGAGTTTTTAAATTGTTCTATTTTTGAATAAAAATGAGCTTTCTTTGAACTATAACTTTTTCTGATCAAGTATGCCATCTGGGTATTTATATGCATATATATATATATATATATATAAACACACACTAATATAAATATTTAACATATAAAAAAAAAGATATTTTTATTCCATTTTGCTTGACTTTTGATCTATTATGTTATGAATTATGGCGCAAAATTCAAACGATTTGACAGTCCGTCAAGTAGCAGTACGGAGAGGGATTTCGGACCGAGCACGGTCGAATCTAGCCGAATGTGCATTATAGGATGTGGTCGGGGAGATGCTACAGATGCTTCGAAGTGTTTGATTGACCAATCAAAACAAAATGAATAAAGATTTTTTTATCTTGATTGGTTAATGCAGAGAGAAGAATGAGAGGGGTCATGCCGGCGTTTTGCCTGTTACCGTTTTACTGGACTGCTTCAAACGTTCCTCGCACCCATTTTCAAAGTTGGAACTATTTTGCACACCCATTTTCTGGCACTGCCGATAACGTCTCCACTTGGTGCGTGTCCATGCTACGCCCATAATTGTGGATCTAAAATATCGAAATATCATGAATTAATTAACATATTTTATTAACTGCGCGTAACGTTTTGGCATTCTAATATATACGATATAAATACAGCGATATAAATTATTACTGAAGTATTTTTACGTATATCAACATATGCAAGGAAATAAATTTTCTTAAATCAATTTTTCTTAATAAGTCTTAATTGAATGAAATAATGTAGAAAATATATGCAATAAATTACTTTCACTTTTTTCTTATTCTTGGAACAAAGGTATCAAGCATTTAAGCAATCATGCATTTTAATCAAATTATTATTTTAATTTATAGCTTTTTATATTAATTTTTTTATATTAATTAATTTTTTTACTTATTATTAATTTAATTAATTTTTTATTTATAAATTCGATTGGATGCGTAGTCTTTTGAAAATAAACATATAATAGGTGCGCTCCGCTTGACGTTATATTTCGCTTCGAAGACTAAAGGTGCCGTCCCGTGGCACCTATGTGTGCACCCGTCCCATGGCACCTATGTGTGCACCCTCAATATTACATGCCGAGTGGGCACCCACTCGGCATGTAATATTGCTGAAATATAGTAATGTTCGGAAATGGTACAGAAATATTTCATTAACATTTCAATTGTAACTTTGCATCTGAAATATTTCAGAAATATTACAAAAAAATAGTATTCAGTCGCTAGTTCGTTCATTTACCGCTATGCGACGTGCGATGTGCTATCTATCTCGTATTTAAGTTTTATTTATGAGAATTATATAAAGCTTGCAAAGAGCGGCTAATATTAGGAGATTAAAGATATACTTTTACACGCATTTTTATGATAATGTAATTCTCTGGTAAACGACTTCTATTAATATAATCAATGTTAATGTATTAGACATATTTCTGAGATATATTTATTTCTAAATATGTCTATTATATTGCAGTAATATTATCGAAATATTGCTGAAATCTTTCAGCAAGGTTGCATTTGAAATGATGGCGGACATTGAAACATTGCAGAAATGTTGCAGAAACGGTCGTGAAATATTTCTGTAATATTGCTGAAAGGTGTAATATTTCAAATGGAATATTGCAGCAATGTTCCAGAAATATTACATGCCGAGTGGGCAATCAGAAGTATTGCGCGTTTTCTGTTACGCGGGATTGAATTTCCTGTGTTCCATCAAGCATAAAAAGGCGGCAGCGTATCACATATAACTAATCATATCTTTATATTCTTTTCAGTTGTTCCAACAGAAATGCTAAACGTCGCTATTCATTGGTTACGCTAATTTGTAATACGCACCATGGGACATAAGGAAACTAAATTTTGCGTAACATAACACACTCATATAGACATAGGGCGAGTTTTTTAATTCATCGATGAACTAATCGCATGAATTAAAAACTCACCCATATATGTAATATGAAGTGTAGATTTTCAGTGCTGAATAACGGAACGCATCGATTGTATACTTGTACAATACTGTATAACCATACAAAATGAATTCAAATCAATTTTTATTATATATTTCAAATATTTATAAAAAAGCATTTAAAAAAGTAGACCGCGCCGGTCAAACACGGTCAAAGTTTTACAGGTCTGTTTTCCGAAGACATTCCGGTGTACTTGAGCATAAACTACACATATGCTTCCATAAAAACGCATAATACGCTAAAACTAGATGCGAGTTTTAGAATACGCGTAACAGAAAACGCGCAACACTTTTGATTGGTTACGCGCATTCGTTACGCAATACGCGTTACGTGGAAAATAGGTGCCATGGGACGCCACCCTAATTGTAAGATTCTTCACCCTATATCTAGTTAAAAATTATCCGATTTATGTCGTGTTTGATGTCGTTTTAATCGCCAAAATCTCATTAATCCAGTAAGATTATTTTCAACCCGATTAAATGCAAAATAGAAATTTTAGTTTTTATTTCAAAAATGTTTACATTCGCGAATTGCTATGGATGGGGAGAGCCCATTGTAAGAGACTTCGGAACTCTTTGATGATAGATCATCTCGCTCGCTCTCTACTCGCGGTCTCGCTCTCGCTCTTACACTCGACGAGTCACGCCAGGGAGTCGATTGTGTATCTTGAAACGAAGTGAAAATTACAAAAGTGAACAGATTTACTAGATTTCGACAAATGAAATTGTAGATATTCTAGTGAATTTCCTCACTTTTGTAATTTTCACATTGTTTTAAGATACACAATCAACTCCCTGAACAGCTCGGAAAGATAAGCTGATCCGAGAATCGAGAGAAAACTAAAACTTCTATTTTGCATTTAATCGATTTGAAAATAATCTTACTGGATTAATAAGATTTTTGCGATTAAAATGACATTAAACACGACATAAATCGGGTAATTTTTAACTAGATAGGTAATCAAAATTTTAATTACCTATCCAGTTAAAAATTACCCGATTTATATTGTGTTTGATGTCATTTTAATCGCAAAAATCTTATTAATCCAGTAAGATTATTTTCAAGCTGATTAAATGCAAAATAAAAGTTTTAGTTTTTATTTCATAAAATGTTTACATGTTTACGAATGTGTTTCGTTTCTCGGATCAGCTTATCTTTCCGAGCTGTTCTGGCGCGACTCGTCGAGTGTAAGAGCGAGAGCGAGACCGCGAGTAGAGAGCGAGCGAGATGACCTATAAACATATAACAATAGGTGCACTCCTCTTGACGCTATATTTTCGCTTCGAAGACTAATTGTAAGATTCTTCATTAAAAATTATCCGATTTATGTCGTATTTGATGTCGTTTTAATCGCCAAAATCTCATTAATCCATTAAGATTATTTTCAAGCCGATTAAATGCAAAATAGAAGTTTTAGTTTTCATTTCAAAAATGTTTACATTCGTGAATTGCTATGGTTGAGGAGAGCCCATTGTAAGGACTTCGGAACTCTTTGATGATAGGTCATCTCGCTCGCTCTCTACTCGCGAATGTCTTGTTCTGTGAAAGGTTGTGGCAATTATTATCGAAAGACAAAATTGCTTGATGGGAATGGTATAAAATATTTCTCGTTTCCGAAAGATTTTACGATCGTAGTTAAGTGGCTTGCAGTATGCAGAAAACAAAAAATTGACATTAAAAAAGGTAAGATTTTATATTTCTTGTAAATATTTATAAATATTTGTAAATATTTATAAATATTTGTAAATATTTATAAATATTTGTAAATATTTTATATTTCAATAAATTTTTCCCTGCAAATTTGAAATTAAAATAATATATCTGACAAGAATGCTGCTATACAAAAAAACTATTTGGAAACAGCAGTTTTAAATTTACCGCTTATTTGTGACACACTTTGACAATTCTGATTGGTAGCATGCGCGTGAGCATACTCGCAATGACGTCACGATGACGTGTGATGAGGGTGAGTGGGGGAAGGAGGAAGGGGAAAAGCGCGGCGCGTGCGTCTCGACTCGACAGATAACCTTAAAATGTCATTACGATACGGAAACGTGATCGCGAAGTGTAACATCGCGTATGTGTGTGAATCTGTGAATACCGCCTTGGTTCCATTCTTCTCAAAAGTGCGAGAATACCGCATGTTTTTCTACGAGTACCTTGAATTAAATAATTCTGAATATTCTCACGCTGGGGGAGAAAAAAATACGCACTCGCGTCGGATCCTTTTTGAGAACGCGAAATTCTAAAAATACGTCTGGCCGTTGTTACAAAAGACACAAGGTTGTATAATAATTCTATCAGCGTATCGTAGTGTTCGTCCTTATGTTGTGTGCGAAGGACTTAAATGTGATGCATGCTCTTGGATGACACGCGGCAGTGTATTGACAGGTTATACACGTTTTTCACTGTGTTCGCACGAATAATTTATTGGCTGTGTTTTGCCGAACCTCCGCTCAGCTAAGCGCACGTAAGCGGCGAGCGCTTGCTACACAAATATTTGGCTGGACAGAAGCGCTGAGCAGTAGCAATAACCTCAACAGCCAATACCTCAATAGCACTAAGCAGCGCTGCAATCGAAACCGCTACCAAACGAGCGACTGCTTAGCTAGCGGAGGTTCGGCAAAACACAGCCATTATATTTCGCTATTGCTCTTTCGGTTTCTCGTGATTAATAAAAAGCACCGTTACAAAGTTCGCAAACTCGGAATACATTGTAGAGAGAAAATTTCAATTATTCCCCAGTTTTTTACGCATTTGTTCGGTGTATTATAAGAGCATTGAATTAAAGAGAATTAAGAAGAGTTAATATATATGTATATAAGAGAATTTTAGAAATATTTGAGACCTCTCGCTGATTAAATAACGCGAGCCAGCAAGTATATGGTTTGAATTTTTTTGTCAATCGTAAATGTGAGGTGAAAGTCATACATATGTGTAGTATAGAAAACATTTTCAACAATTTTATATAATGATAAAATATACATAAAATAAAACTATTGTCTACAAAAATAATATTCAGTTATATATGTATATATTAAAAGATTGTGTCATCAATACTTGAAGATGAACTGTGACGAGAAAAATTTGATGAATGTCAATTTGCGATGCAAACTCTGTATTTGCGATGTGTGTATACCTTAAATTTAGTGTTCGTGTTATGTCTCTGCCATGTAAGATATTGGCTAATGGATAACTAATACCCCGTGAGTTTGATTGTAACAGTTGCAAGAAGTTAGTGCCTCCTCGGGAAGATTTCTCAAACAATATTTCTACAATTTAATGTAGAAATTTTGACCACCAGTAGTAAAAATTAAAAAATAATGAACACGATTCTCTCGACCGTACTGGCAAATTCTATTTATTGTTAAGTGCACATCACAACGTTTCGACCTTAATTTTAGGTTCTTATCAAATGATCTATAAATCAATAATATTTCTACAAGTTGGAGAATGTATCTAGCCACGAATAATCATGACTGATATTAATATAGAAGCTCTAGAAAGTTTTATTACATATTTTGCAAAGAACACCTATAAGACCAAGGATGCAGATGTTAGAGTAATTGTCCTATAAATATATTCTACAATTGCGCACATCAGTACTATTGAACTTTATGTGGAATTAATGATATATATTTTTTACAGACTCAAGAAATTATGCAAAGATGTATGCTGCTCGCGTCTTTCGATTATGAATATTACACAATTGACAACAGCGAAGGCAGCCTTTGTGGACATTATCCTAGATATCTTATAATATTGGAGCATGATCAATTGCGAAGTTCAAAAAAATGTGATTCATCACTGCCATCGCCACACGAGAAAGCATGTCCGAAAATATATATATAAGGAATAAGCTCAAAAAATTGATGAAAAATTCAAGATTTGCCAGATGTCGTTCAAGATTTCCAATACCAGTGATACTTTACAAGGGTAGGCACGTATGCAGATCTGCAACGTTAGCCAGTAGCCCAGAAATGTTTGGTAGAGCTGGATTAGATTTCATATTATTTAGTCTTGCTAGCGCCAGTATCAGTTCTACATCGCCAATTCCATTAGTAGACAAAAGTCTAACGCAAGTTGCAGATGTTATGGAAGATTCAAGGTTTATTGACATGAAAAATAAATTTAGATTGCATGATATAGAACTCCTGAAGACTCTTAACGTGGGAACCATCATTGATTTCATGGTTGAGAAGAAGAAGGTCAAATATGGAATGACATAAGGCTGCTACTAAGTATCTTTTTTTTTTTTTGTATTTATTTATTTGTGTATCTATTTCTTAAAGAGCACATGTTTGAAAGGAAAAGAAAAAACGGAATTATCTAATTGTTAAACTTTGTTTGATAAATGTAAAAAATTAGTAATGTAATTATTACACAGTTTGAAAGAAATATAAATTCTGTGTAATAAACGCATATACAAGAAAAGAAAGATGGCTTTATATTAAGACTATTTTACTAAATAATTAAAATATCTAATAAAGATTACACTTTATAATAATAATGTTTGGGATGAAATATATAGTTTTGAGAAGAGAACTGCATATACACAATAGACAATAACTATTCCAATAAAGAAGATGTCCATCTTTGCAATCACAGTAAAGTTTCATAATAATAGTTCTTAGTCTGAGCAGTCTGTTTTATTCTATGAATCCACTTTTAGAGGCCCTTAAACAGCTCTTTTGTTCGATAGTCAGCGTAACTTCATCGGAGAAGGTAGACCAAGAGAGAAGGTACAATGACTTTAACCTCATTTCACTGCCATATCCTGGATGTGAATTCTTCAAGGAATTTAGAGACCAAGATTATCGATCAAAGGGTTTGGTATTTGATTGGTGCCAGAATTACGTAGACGCGCCAATCTGTGTATGTGATGACTCCACCTCCAATAAATTACGAATCAAGTGGCATGAATATACTGAATGGGATCTAGTCAAATTAACACAGAACTATTTAAAATTAATACTAAGATATTTGAGCGATAGAAATAATGGAATATTAATTCACTGCATCTCAGGTATGGATGTAGATTGTACAATATATTGTATATATATATTTGAATATATATATATTTTTTTTCTATTAAAATCTCTAAAAAATATTTTCTAATGAATTTAATGTATTATTTATAGGTTGGGGTCGTACACCATATATATATATATATATATATATATATACACACAAAAATGTTGATTATATTCCTTGAATATATATATATATTCAAGGAATCAACTATCACAGAAAATTATAGATTCATTACATGTATAATTCTTGATGGTGGTACATATTCTCTGCAATACGGACATTGTGGTTTCACACATAGCCATTCGCTGAGACAAGTCCAACAAAACAAATGACCACATAATGTTGCAGTTGTTGCTGTCGCTTCGAGGCATAATTGACAACTATGACTAATACATTTTGTATTAGATATACTTGTGATTGTAGTGTCTTGTGTTGTGCTACTATGACTAATACATTTTGTATTAGATATACTTGTGATTGTAGTGTCTTGTGTCGTGCTACACTGCCAAGTTCTTAGTAGACATTGAATTAGTGTAGCAATTCTTAACAGTCTTAATCCCCAGCTGACAGTATCCATTGGTCGAGGACCATATACCTTTAAATCATATCAAGGATAAGGATAATAAAATTATGGACAATTTTGTAAACTTTTAAGGTTTACCTTTGTATGATCTAATCCAACAATTCTTCGACCAAGACTGTAGTATCTACCATAGATGTAAAATATTCCTTTGTGGAATAACACGATTATAGGTATTATTGTGCGTAATTTGGATAGGAAGGTATTAAAAAATGTTATTGCTGTTGGTGTCAGCCATGTGGACGATTCACATACTCTTGACACTGTCCTAATAATTTGAGCAAATTGAGCATTCTCTCTCTGAGGCATTCCAAAATCGCAGCTAACACTCGGACCTTAATAAAAAAGAGAATTCGGAATTAAATTAAGATCTCTCACAGAAGATAAGTCATAATAAACTTTTTCCCATTGAAACGTACAGTTAATGTCGGAACTTTGCACGCCTCTAGATTAGCCTGTACTACCGGTATATTCCTCGCCCAGTGTTTGATTTCCCATTCCCGATGTGAAAACGAAGTACATTAATTTAAGCGGAATGTCAGACTCAATGTATTGAAACAATGTTCTATGTACTCCAAAGTTGTGTAATATCTCGGATAGTTTCTGCCTCAGATATTTCACGAAATCGTCATCCCGTTGATGCGATCGCAATATCTCCGCTTGACTCGCGCATTTTAATTTACGGGTAGGCCACTTTCTATCGGTTCCCATATTTTTTTCATTTATTACACGTTCGTTGTGGCCGAGTACGTAACATAAAAATCATTCAAAGTCATGCGTGAACTCTGACAATGAGAATACAAAGTCATCTCTTTCGTTTCATTCTTGCTTTTGTGGTCAACTGATCAATGATGTCAGATGTTAGATGGAGGGATTTTCTCGCGCATGCGCAGTAGCACAAGGATCATATGATATGCCTAAATAGCGTACACATCTGATGGTATCGTTAGGCCCATCATTTGGAAAAAAATAGAAAATGTGAAAACAAATGATAGATTAAAATCTTTTTTTTTATCAAGTTAGATAAAATTCTATTGCCCGCGAATTGTCCAAGTGATGGGTAAGAATCACGTAAAGCGACATTGAATTGTATTCAATTATTTCATTTACTAGTCTAAGTAAGTGTATAGATCAGCTAAGTAAATGCAAATTATATTTAAAAGTGTCAGAAGAGCATCAAAATTTTGACTCAGATAACCCTCCCACGGGTACACCTTGACGTGGTGGGAGGGCTCAGTATCTGGATGGTTAATCCTTAAGAATAAATCTTAACTTTAAGGTTTATCCTAAAGGTTTATCCTGAATGAGAAGCTAAGTACCCAAAACACCGCCTTGCCTGGTACGGGCAACGCCATTGCCTGGTACGGGCACCGCCATTGCTAGGTACGGGCACCGCCATTGCCAGGTACGGGCACCGCCATTGCCAGGTACGGGCAACGCCATTGCCAGGTACGGGCAACGCCATTGCCAGGTACGGGCAACGCCATTGCCAGGTACGGGCAACGCCATTGCCTGGTACGGGCACGGGGGGAGGTTTTAGTGCGGTGAAAGTCCCACACTACCCGGCGGTACGGGCCGTCGGATGTGCATTAGCATTTCCTCCTCCCTCGTAAAAAAAAATGGTATGAGCATCGCCATTGTACATGTTCGGGCACCGCCATTGCCAGTTATGGGCATAGGTTGAGTAAGAACCCACCGTGGGAGCACCCTGAGGAGTACCCTGAGGAGCACTTTATCCCATTTATCCTAATTTTTTATAGCTCATCTATCCATATTGATTAATAACTTGACTTTACATCAATTAAAGCAAAGTTATAATAAAATGATGTGAGATGATGCAAAAGATATTTCGCGGATGTTTCATCACGGATAATTTTTTATATAGATTGTCTTAAAGCTGATTAGTTTTACATAAATTGTATTTATATTAATTGAAAATATTTTATTTTAAAATATATATTATATTTAAAATATAATTTTGATACAAACAATGTGCACGAGATGTATACATGATATATAATATAATAACAAGATTAATATCGATATTAAATTTTTTATAAAGATGTATACACAATATGAGAATATGAAACATTTATAATTTACAGCATTTTTATATTGGTTGTGCAAGAAATTCATTATGTCTTTCGAATCTCACATCATTCATTATGGATGTTATTTAATAAACTTTTGAGGTATAACAACAGCTACGGGCAACGGACAAAAATACGGGTTTTGCGCGGATAAATACACATATAAATACGCATTTTAGATTTGCGTTTGCAAAATTTGTTCGTTTTCTAAACGTTTATAATTTCATATTTATATCATACAATTCGATTCCGAACATTCGCGAGACAAAATCGAAAATTTTCTGATTCAGAACTATTAATTTATCATATAACATCTATTTTTTGTAAATTCCCGGATAATTTCGTGGATAATTTTAAATAAAAAATATTATAAGAAAGAAATTTTTTAATATTTTAATGAACACTCGTGTATCTTTCATGACTTGAAGGACGCGCGCGTCTAATAAGCAATTTAACTTATCGAAAATGAACAAAGTAAAATCTTTACGTTTATTTGCCGATAATCAGCCGGCAATAGAAAGAGTGTCCTTCTGGTTAAAGATCGAATACCAGAATAGATATGGCCTGAAGCGAAAGGTAAGTCCAAACTGGCCAGAAGAATAAACGTAAGCTGCGCAAGATTTCTGGCGTTCTACAGAAGCGGCAAAAGGTAAGTCCATACGGGCCAGAATGTAAAAACGTAAGGTATATGAGATATAAATTTCCTCGCATTTTTTATTTTACCTGCCATAGCACGTAATCATACAATACAAGCTCTCGTTCGGACAAAGTAATTATTCCGCGTAAAAAACACTATGCGATATTCATATTGATGTGTCAAGATGTTAAATTATGACCGATGGTAAATGAGTTAATAAGTTGTAGTACAAGCCCCAGATCTAGACAGAGAGGAGTGATCGTAAATTTAAATTAAAATTGCGGATACTTATTTGATCAAAAATTAATTGAATCTCGAAGTGAATTGTTCTCTTTTCCGCTCTGATTGGTTTTTATTGTGTCGCATGCTTCGTAGTGTTAAAAGCTATTTGACGCGAAAATTATTTTGACAGTTTTAAAATCAATTAGAGATACTAATAATAGTAAAGGTATTAAAGAAGAGGAATTTTTTTAGGAGTGCATACTTCAAATATTATGATAAATATTTTTTTATATATAAAGAAATTTGTGGCACATTAATATATATACTTAGCACATTAATATATATACTTAGGAAGTAAAATGCTATCTATAAGTAATGTATATTTATTCAAAAAAATTGTGTGTACACAAATTTGTTGTTCAGATATAATAATGTTCCTATGTTGCAAATCTATTTAAATTCTGTTATTTCAATGACATATAAATGTCATATATAATGACAATAATTACAATTTTATATTTATTGTTTTATTCAATTATTCCTATTTGCGACTAAATTTTCAATCTTGAAAATCGGTAATTTGTCAATATTCATAATATGCAACATTATTTTCTTACACAATGCCCAATTTCTTTTTACAGCTTTGTGATCGGTAATAGGAAACGTGTAATTAATATAATATTTCTATTATAACCAATTTTTAAATAAATATAAATTAATTAGATAGATTAGATAATGATTATGTAGCGACACAATTTTAATTATATGAATTAAAATTATGTAGAGAAATAATTTTCATTCTAGGAATTAAAATTACGTACTGACAATTTTATTTTATGAATTAAAATACATACGGACATAATTTTTATTACAAAATAGATAATAAGAAAGGGGAAGGGAGAGAGAGAGGGAGTGAGAGAGAGAGAGGGGGAGAGAGAGGGTGGAGAGGGGGGGGGGAGAGGAGAGAGAGAGATTTAAGCAGAGAGAGGAAGATATATATATATGTATATACAATATGTATATGTACATATATTACATGTACAAACAGAATATATCGGAAACCGTGGTACAAACGAACGATTCTTTACGCAAATACATGCAAGTAAAAAATATAGAATAAATTGTTTTTATATAAAGCTTTGTTTTCGAAAAAATTTATTTTGAAGATCCGTCGAATATACGTATCAAATACACGTGCATCTGATTAACAATGAGAAGCAGCTTAACGGATCTCGATACATACAACTATTTCTGCTCGTATTCGTAAATAATTGTAAACAATTAGTTCACGCTTATTTAATTCACTGAATAATATTTTGTTTGCGATAAGAAGAGTGACAGTTTTAGTAATTTGTAATTTAATGAGATAAATGAATAATTAAAACTGCATTATTTTGACCCATACCAAGTCATAACATTGTTCATAATATAAATAAAAACAATTGTGTATAACAAAATCTAACTCTTGTTAAGTCAAATGTATCAATAAACAATGTGTATTCAACGGAAATTGATAAACAGAACTCTTCCGGAGCTTGTTTCTGGACAAATTATTTTTTTTATATCGTAAGTGATCCGAAAACATGCGACCATGCTCGTATTTTTTGGCACCAAACGCAGAGACAACCGTGATAAATTTTTTAACGGTTTTATATGCGCATATGCAAAAATATCTTGAAATCTTTAAAGTCGATTTTTTCAAAAACAATGTCTTGTATGAAAAAATCTCATTGTGCATTCTTACATTTATATGAGAAATCACCTCTCTTTCGTTTATATCATAATTTTCGATATCACACACACGCGCGCGCGCTTACACACACATTTTAAAAGATTTATTTTATTTTTAATCTTATATTGCGCAACATAAAGCGCTGATGGCACGCTGACTTTTGATTAAGCGACAGTAAGTATGACACCATCACCTGATAAACAGGATGAGAACGGAAAAATGAAATGTTTTAATAAACATTAATGCCCCCTCTGTGTGCGATATTTTTCTATATAAACTTGTATAAAATCCGTTATAAATTGAAATTGAAAGAAAAAATGTAAAGCACAAAATGCTATAGAACAGTCCTAATAATAAATTTAATCGCGATCATAGTATAATTATATAATTTTTGAGTATTACAATTTTAATCTCAATCTTTAATGCGTATTCCAAGTGCAAGTCTAAACGGAACTAATATCTTAAATTGTTATTTTACGTCCTGGGTTTAGAAGCTCTTTGGGTGTGTGGAAAAACGCTCTTTTAATTATATACTTTAAATGCAAAAAGTGCCAAATAGGATAATATAATGCAGAAACTGTAACATAAAGTCTATCTATTTTAGCTTTATCTTCTGTTCCTTTTTTAAGTTATCGAATTTCAAAAGCTTTCCAATTTTTTTCAACAGCTTTTCTAATTACGTGGAAAGACTTTTTTCCAATTAAAATTTTGATTACATATCTAGTTAAAAATTATCCGATTTATGTCGTGTTTGATGTCATTTTAATTGCAAAAATCTGATTAATCCAGTAAGATTATTTTCAAACCGATTAATTGCAAAATAGAAGCTTTAGTTTTCTCTCGATTCTCGGATCAGCTTATCTTTCCGCGCTGTCTAGCGCGACTCGTCGAGTGTAAGAGCGAGAGCGAGACCGCGAATAGAGAGCGAGCGAGATGACCTATCATCAAAGAGTTCCGAAGTCTCTTACAATGGGCTCTCCCCATCCATAGCAATTCACGAATGTAAACATTTTTTGAAATGAAAACTAAAACTTCTATTTTGCATTTAAACAGCTTGAAAATAATCTTAATGGATTAATGAGATTTTGGCGATTAAAACGACATCAAACACGACATAAATCGGATAATTTTTAACTAGATAGGGTGAAGAATCTTACAATTAGTCTTCGAAGCGAAAATATAACGTCAAGCGGAGCGCACCTATTATATGTTTATTTTCAAAAGACTACGCATCCAATCGAATTTATAAATAAAAAATTAATTAAATTAATAATAAGTAAAAAATTAATTAATATAAAAAAATTAATATAAAAAGCTATAAATTAAAATAATAATTTGATTAAAATGCATGATTGCTTAAATGCTTGATACCTTTGTTCCAAGAATAAGAAAAAAGTGAAAGTAATTTATTGCATATATTTTCTACATTATTTCATTCAATTAAGACTTATTAAGAAAAATTGATTTAAGAAAATTTATTTCCTTGCATATGTTGATATACGTAAAAATACTTCAGTAATAATTTATATCGCTGTATTTATATCGTATATATTAGAATGCCAAAACGTTACGCGCAGTTAATAAAATATGTTAATTAATTCATGATATTTCGATATTTTAGATCCACAATTATGGGCGTAGCATGGACACGCACCAAGTGGAGACGTTATCGGCAGTGCCAGAAAATGGGTGTGCAAAATAGTTCCAACTTTGAAAATGGGTGCGAGGGGCGTTTGAAGCAGTCCAGTAAAACGGTAACAGGCAAAACGCCGGCGTGACCCCTCTCATTCTTCTCTCTGGTTAATGCAATGCTTCGAAGCATCTGTAGCGTCTCCCTGACTGCAACCTTACGCACACACACAATGGCGCACACATGTATCCGTGTGCAACCTGTAAAGTGAAGTAGGAAAGTTTCGGTCGTTAACAATCGTCTTTTTCTTTCGTTACTGGACTGTTAAATCTATTCTTGTTGATCGCGTCGTTTACGGACTATTGGTAATAATCAACGATAAAATAGCTAAAATAGTTGGAACTGGGTGAAAGATGCCTGCGAACAAGTCAAACTTATCGACATCCTATAAGGAAAAGTCCGGCAATGGGTTGACAATCGCCACCGTTACCTCCAAGAAAAAGAAGCGTCCCGCCTGCATTAAACATAAAAAACATTGCAAGCAATACCTGGTGAGTGTAAGCAACGAGTTAAACCTACTGTGAATCGAACGGCCATGTTAACGAAAGGAGACGTGCGCCCCGGCGACGAAACGAGTGTTGATTTATAGAGTCGAATTATAGATACCAGCGATCTATGTATTTCGATCGATCGTTTCAAGAATGCGATTCATTCCTTCAAAATATATAGTATTTCGCATGACTGTATTCTGTTACAATATACAAAAAAAAAATACGCCACTCTCCAATAGAATGTCAAAGGTTAGGGACGCTTTTTATTAGAATATCAAGTATTATTGACCTCGAACGTTATGATTCCGAAACGATAACTGCACGGGGGGAAAATGCATGTTTAGTTTCTATTCTTGTATGCTTTTTTTCTTTCTTTTTCTTACCGAAAATCTAAATATAGAAATATTTTATTTTAAATGTAAAAGAGAAAAACAGGAGAATGAGAGAGAGAGAGAGAGAGAGAGAGAGAGAGAGAGAGAGAGAGAGTGAGAGAGTGAGTGAGTGAGTGAGTGAGTGAGTGAGTGAGTGAGTGAGTGAGTGAGTGAGTGAGTGAGTGAGTGAGTGAGTGAGTGAGTGAGTGAGTGAGTGAGTGAGTGAGTGAGCGAGTGAGTGAGTGAGCGAGCGAGCGAGCGAGCGAGTGAGTGAGTGAGCGAGCGAGCGAGCGAGCGAGCGAGTGAGTGAGTGAGTGAGTGAGTGAGAGTGAGAGGTTAAAAAGTATAGTTAAAAATGCAAAAATGTGCGAACCTTTTTGGTTTGTTAAACTTTATACGCTTTGTTTCTCAATTTTGTCTAAAGTACATGCATGTATGTTATTTAAAAAAATATAGCTAAAAGATAAATAGTTCTATTGTAACTTTTAGCACAAATAAAATCAGATTAATATAGCTTCTTAAATATATTAGAAATATATATACCTATATGAGTAAACTTGTTCTAACTAGTAAACTTAATTCCGAGAATGTTTTATGAATTTTGAGGAAAATATTAGTTTTAAAATTTATTATCTTTTTTTGTTTGTTTTAGAGGGAAGAGCCATGTACGAAAAAAAGTAATTTATTAATCTAATATTTTCAATTGTATAGAGAAAAATAAAAATTTTTTTGCTTTTATTTTTATGTATCTTTTTTATGTTACTCTTCTCTCTTTTTATTTTTGATAAAAATGTGATAGTATTATTCACATCGTGGTCAGAAATAAATGAAAGAAAGAAAATGAATAGGAACGAATGAATGGGATAGATCGATATTGAGCATACTTCAATACCAACCGTATGATGCAATTCGTATTCCGAGTTCCTCTTAATGTAGTTGCATATTATACAATTGAATATATTTTCAGTACCATATATTATATATAGCAATTATATTATAAATCCCAAATTTTTATTATAAAGTACAATACAGTTTGATTGAATTATAACAACATGAATATCTATATTCTATACGAATATTTGGCGAAGGCGTAATCAAGCACGTTACTAAGTCAATATTGATCATGTGAATTTTAGGTAAACTTTTAGAACGTATCTTTCTTGCGCGTCATATGATGTGTACGTGACATAAGTATGAAGGCATAGGTTATAAAAAGAATAAAATCAAAATTCGATGGTGTGACATCACAAGAGATTCGTTCCAGTATTATATTGTATCCAACATTTTTGTCACATATTTCAATACTTGTAGTGATACTTTTCGAATACTTATTATATTGTATAGTTTGAGCAATACATAAACGACATTATATAAAAATTATGTTTCAATTGCAATGTAATATTGTAGAGACATTACAGAAACATGTCATTGTAATATTTCATGAGAAATGTTACTGCAACATTCCAAAAACATTACAAAAAATAGTATTCAGTCGCTAGTTCGTTTGTTTACCGCTATGCGACGTGCGATGCGCTATCTATTTCATATTTAAGTTTTAGTAATGAGAATTATATAAAGCTTGTAAAGAGCGGGTAATAAGATTAAAAATATACTACTTCAGTTTAATTTCTAATACAATTTCAACGCAGGAATTTCAGATATTAAATTGATTGTTTATAAATCGGACAGATAAATATCCGGCGAATGAACGAAAATTGTTCGTTCATTATCTACTTAAGACATAGAGTTCAATATGCATATAAATAAAATTTTTAATTTTATGAAATAAATAGATAAATTATATTATTATTTAATCAATTACGTTGGGCCATATATGTATATAAAACAAAAATGTTTTATATACATATATATATAATGTATACATATACAGGGTGCGGAAAAAATACCGAGACCCTAAAATATCTCGAAAAATATAAGTTTTATAAAAAATGTTTTAGATAAAAGTTGTAGGGTTTAAAAATATCTATTTATTAAACTTATCAGTTTGACCTTGGGTGGCGTCGCCAAGGTCAGGGCAAGGTCATCTTAAATTTTTTTAAACGGAACTATCCTATTTTTGTTATATAAATCGATTTGTCGCAATATTCTGCATAAAAAGTTATAAGAGTAGGATGATCCAAAAGTGAATAGTTTACGAGATATTTTATACTTTAATTTGACATAATATTACATAAACTATGAAATATTTCGTAAAATATTCATTTTTCGATGATCTTATCTGAATACTTTTATGCACAAAATAATGAAAGGAATCATTTGATATAAAGAAAATACATAGTTGTTTTTAAAAATATTTTATAGTTTATGTAAAATTTTGTCAAAATAAAGTACAAAATATAAAGTATAAAGTATGATATAAATATAAATATAAAGTAAAATATAAATATAAAGTATAAAGTAAAAAATATCTCATAAACTATTCACTTTTTGGCTATCCCATCCTTACAACTTTTTATGTTAAATATTGCGAGGAATCGATTTATATAAAAAAATTAGGGTGGTTCTATTTAAAAAAAACTAGATGGACCTTCAAATAATCTTGACAAATGACCTTAATTAAAATTCAAGATTATCAACTTTTTTTCCCTCAAAACCAAATAACTTTTGTCTGAAATATTTTTTTCTACAATATCAAGTTTCGGAAATATACAGTTGTTTCCATTAAAATGGAACACTCTGTATGTCGTCGCTAATGTGATGAAATAATGAATTCCTCATTGTATAAGCCACATAAAGCAACGATATTCTCTCGGGTGACAAAAAAAATAATTTCCAATTCTATCGCTCACGGGGATTTAGACGCGAATTTATTCGTGAAAGCTCTGGTTCCACACACATTTTTCCTTCCCTCAAATATTTAGTATGTTGAATAGAAAGCAGCGAATTCTCGAGTTTATAGGTCACGAATATATGTTATTTAATGCGGATCGAAGCATGGCCAAGGCGGATATCGCTCGAGAGTGGCCCGCGCTACTTCGGATCGATGTTAGACATTATGACGCGTCTTTCTGTAATAGCTACGGTGCGTCATTGCAGCAGACAGATAAGGACTGTTTATAAAATGGGGAATATTGTAAATATATTGTTTAAGAAATATATTTTAATTTATGTTTGATTAAATATAATTTTATATTTAATCACTAAATTTCTTTATTACTTAAATTTCAGTAATTATTATTGTTATATTATGTCTTTTATAATTAATGTACACTTAATATTCAACTAAAATTATTAAAATTTATTATTTCTAATTAACTTTAAAAATATTAGATTATCATATAATACATATATATTTTAATCTTTAAAAAAGACATCAAAAATGTAAAAAAAGACATCAAGTATATCTTTTTTTCAGTCAAAGTAATAGTTTTTTATAAAAATGCAATCTCTTCAGTTAAAAAAAGTTTTTTTATAAAAATGGAATTTAAGAAAATATATAAATTAGTCAAAATAATAAAACAATAAGGCTCTAAAACGGTCAAAAAAATAAAAATAGAAAGGCTAATAAGAGCCAGCGCTAGACGAAGGTGCGAGGGTAAAGCTTTGAATCTTAATTAAAAATAGACGTTCTTTATTATACGTTTCGGTCCCACTTCGGGTCATCTTCAGTAAACTAAGGAAAAAAAAAAAATACAAAAATATATCGATTAGATGTGATTTGTGTAAAAAGTGGATATGCGACAATTAATACATACTTTCGTATCAAAAAAAAATTACGCAAGTAATCATATGTATCGCGCGATCCGGTACATGTGGAATCCCGCGATCCTCCACGAAATATATAAATTAATGACATGAAAAATTATTAAAATTATAAAGGAAACCATATATATTAAATTTTTTTTTGCTAGCGAGCAATAAAGCGTATTAGATAAAAATATAAAAGAAATGAGGTATGTTTAAATTTTTTTTCACAGATGAATGGCAAGTTGTGTCAGAGTTAAAATTCGTACATGAACAGATTAGCAGCGGCATATTTGTCCGCTTCCCGGATAATGACAAATTCATATAGACAATCAAGTGTATTAATTCCCAAGCTTATATCGTTAAACAGGAAATGGGTGCATCAAATATGCTGGTGTTAAACATTTCTTTCTTGTCCAAATTTTACTTCTGACATGACGCCACACACTCGTCAGCGAAAAAAATAATTTTTAAATATACCTGATCTCTTCTATGATTTTACTTCTGACCTGTATGACTTGTTGCTCGCTAGTGAAATAATTTTTAACATACTTGGTTTCTTTTGTGATTTTAGTAATTTTTCATGCTATTAATACAATATATTTTTTTAAATTTTATTAATTATTTTTTATTTAAGTTTTGTAAAAAAAATATTGTTTTGGCTAGAAAGATTCCATTTTTTCTGTTAAAAAAAAACTTATTTTGTCTAAAGAAAAAAACATATTTGCTGCTTTTTTACATCTTTGATGTCCTTTTTAGGCAGATTTCACATATTTTTGAAAAATATACATATACATATATATGTATAGTTTATATAGATTATATAGATGTACATTTATAGTTTTTAATTAATAAAATATCTTTGATATAGCTAAATGATATAAATCGGTCAAAAAAATGCTTGTATAAATTTATATATTTGCAATAAATGCATTAATTGGCGTCATTGTGATATTACTGTCTTTAAAAAAATTTAAACATTTCTATAGTACCACTATTTTTTACAAAAACTGCTGTACTTAAAAGAATATAATAAATTACTTTTATATATATAAATTATGTCTAAAAAATCTTATCATTGCAATAAAAAATATGCTTAGTGTATGTATATATGTGCATGTGCGTATGCGGGTACGGCGATGATTGCAAACGTAGTTACGGATGTAACTGCAGATGCAGTTGCAAATTGCGGATATGGTACGAAAGCGGTTGCAGATGCGGTTACGATTGCGGGAGCGGATGAGGTTATGATTGCAAGCGCAAATGCGGTGCAAAAACAATGCGAAAGCGATATGGAAGTGGTGCGATTGCAGTGCGAAGGTGGTATGGAAACGGTGCAAAAGCAGTGCAGAAGCAAATAATAAACAGGAGTGTATGTAGTAAAGAGTGGCACGAGTCCAGACGTATTTGAGGTGCAAAAATGGTGCGGAATGCGGTGCGGGTGCGGATGCGGATGTGATGCGAGGATACGGGTGTAGATATGTAGCTCAGTCAATAGAGACAAAAAGTGGCGATTTGGTTACATTAAATCCAGAAATTTGAAAGGGTCACGTAATTTAGGTTTCTAAATGATTTTCTGAGTTTTCGACCTTGGCGGCCCGCCGCTCGCGCCGCCATATTGGAAAAAATGGGCTCAAGAAACGGTTTTTTTTTAGTTGGTCCTACGACGAAAATAGTTATTATGAATATTATAGAGGTGGAAAATTTCTACAACTTTTGTCTGAAACTTTTTTTTTCAGGTGGGATAGTTTTCGACCTACAGCAGCGTAAAGCGGACAATATTCCGCGAATTTTTTTGAAAATGCTTGTTTTTACCCGAATTTTTAAAATTTCATTTTCAATTAATAATTGCATGTCGATTATACTATAAATTAACTATTAACCAACTCATTTCCACACCACCATGAGGTAGAGTTATCGGCGCGTTTCTTTTTAATGTGGTATCCCAGTAGGCCTAATCCACACTTACAATATATTTTAAAATTATTGGCTCCATTTTGATGGTCCAGGTTGGTCGACATCTATTTCTTCTGTACTCGTAGAAGGAATCACACAGTTATCGCTTGATTCGACTTCTTTGTTGACCCCATTAAAGGGCAATGTCTCGTCAATTTCTGCCTTTATTTTTTCTTGCGGGCCGAACATCCGCCTGTGCAAGACACGGCACATAGCGCCAACATTCTCTCTCACGTACGCTGTTCCCACCGCGGATCGTCCTCTACCGTCGAATCGACGTAGCTCGGTGGGGGCTCCGGAATATGATCGGCCAGATATATAAGGCCGCCCGGCGAATACACCTTATACACTTCCCATCCAGCAATCCTACATGATCCAAGCATTCGAATCTCCAGCTATCTGTCTTGGGCTGAGATGTTTCTCGGCTCCGTCGGGAGTCTCCGACGTCCTGATACCTGTCTCAGGCTGAGACGTTTCTCGGCTCTGTCGGGAGTCTCCGACTTTCTTGATACCGTTTCTGTGTGTACTGTGTCGTTTTCCCTCTAGAATAAGGCTCACTGTAATCCGTTGATTCGCACCGCTTTGCATACGCCGCCGCTTATCGTAGTCTGTAACTAGCGTACCACCTTGTATATAGCGCCGCTTATCATAGTTACTACGCCGAGCGCGTTGCACGCTGCTTATCCGGCACTGCATATATCTTTGTATTATATACATATATCTTTGTATCATTAAATTTAATAAAGACTGTTTGTTTCGTACTCTGACAATGACTACGTTTACACGTCATCCTTAATCGGATTTAATAACATCGGTAGTTCTAAAGCTGGCCAATCACAGTCATTTCATTCTTCAGAGAAATAGCTGTGATTGGCCAGTTTTATAACTATTAATGTTATTAAACCCGATTAAGGGTGACGGGTAAGAGCAGTCAATGAGTCTCGCAACCTCGAATCTCCCCTTCTCTCGAACTCTGACGCCGGCGAGCCAATCGCGCGTCGAGAAAGGCGACCGTGTTACATGGTTTATATAATAAAAAGATATTTTTATTTTTATTTTGAAATTTTAATGATTCTTAAATTCTCAATTTATAAATTTTCAAGTAATTTAATCTAATAATTTGGCGATAGTTAAACTTTAAAAACTCATAACTTAAGTAAATCTTACAAAGTTTGAAAACTAGTATTCTGAATATGCTTTTAATTATGCGAATATGTAACAAAAAATGAGTTTTTATAAAAAATGACCTTTATGTAAGGTTAATAACTTCACCCAAAATCAAACTGTGAGATACGTCTACTTAATACATCACTTAATACTTCATAACTTTTATATGAAACATTTTTTCTATAATGGGTACTTTCTGAAATATTTAAAGATGCTTTTTTCCCTAACTTTTCTGTATATGTATGCAGAATGAGTCACTAGAAATTATCACCTTGAATTTTTCAAAAAGAAAGCATTAATTGAAAATAAATGTTTCAAATAAAAGTTGCTTGGTTTTGAGAGGCTAATAAACGGTGTCTTTAGAATGATTTTTGGTAACCTTGTTTGTTGTGAAGATCACCTTAAGGTCACTTTAAATTTTTTTAATAGGAACTCTTTTTTTTATTGCAAATTTTTATAGGCGATGTTGTCTCGAGACGTTTTCGGAATAATGGTTATAAGTCCTTTTTATTAAAATTTTCTGAATTATGAGTCTTTAAAGTTTAAATATTTAAATTTAAAGTTTAAATACAAGTCAATATATTATTCTAGTATTACTCAAGATGTATATTATCATTCGACATACGTTATCAAAGTCATCATTCTGAGTAACATTTGAAAAGTTTTAGTCATTGTTGCTTATTAAAAAATTATTAATAAATAAAAGTCTGTATAAAGTAAGATTCGAATATAGATTCTCAATAAAAAGTTTAATATTATATATATAGACACAATTTATATCGATATTATAGTACGCATACTATACATAGACTATATACATACATACTATAAACACGTATCTTTACATAAGGTGCCTAAATATTTTTATAATTGAGAAATGAATGTATGTACATACGAGGAAGGATTTCCACCTAGATTTGCTGCTTTCCATGCAAAGCGAGGTCTATCCTATATCACACGGTGCTTTCAGTGTTACAAGGTCTATAATTATACGATTCCACGTAGGTTTACAATTTTTTACATATAACGAGGTCCACTCATATCACTCGGTGCTTTCAGTGTGATAAAGTCTATAATAATGCGGTTCCACATGGGTTTGCAACTTTCTGCATATATTGGAAGTTATTTGCTCACATGTAAACCTTGCTTTATATGGAAAGTTACAAACTCATGTGGAATCGTATAATTATAGACCTCATTGAAAGCATCGGGCGATATGGGTGGATCTTGTTACGCGTGAAAAGTTGCAAACCCACGTAAATATCATATATAAAGATTTATATTCAAATCTTACTTTACATGGATTCATTTGTTAATAATATTTTTAATGAACAACAAATAACGGCAAAAATCTTTCAATTGTTACTAAGATCATGATCTTGAGGACATATATCAAGATCAACGTTGAGGCTGACTCTCCTAATTGAAATATTTACTCAAGATCGGATGTAAAATTACACAATAATAGTTTTTTAAATGCAACATCGTGGTGCACTTTGATTAATGATTACGTCAGTTGTAATAAATAAATTCTAAGACTAATAACTCAAAAAATATTAAATGAAAAAAGCCTCTTTTAAAGTGTTTTAAAAACTTAACAATACCAGTTATATAAAATATAGGGATTTCTGTTTAAGAAATTAGGAAGATAAAAAATTTCAGCCAATATATTAAGAAATGTTTGCTGATTATTTTTAACTTGATTAGACAAATATGGACAAGATCAGTTATCAAATTAAATAACTTCTCTAATAAATTATAAAAAAACTCATGCAGAAAAAAAGGGTTTAGAGTGATTAAATATTGTGAAAGAGACGAATCACAGGGTTCTGAATTCTGTCTGTGACACACACACACACACACACAAAGAAGTGTAAATTTGACCAGGCAACCTTCACGTGGTATACCTTGCGTAATACTAATATCGGTGATACTTAAACTTTAAGGCCTCATAACTTAGGAAGTTTTTATAAAGAGATTTCATAAAGAGGTTTATAAACTGTTTTGAAAATGTCTCGATATCAGCTATAAAAATCTCTTATAATAAAAATCTCTCGTAATAAAAAATGAGAATTACAAATTTAAATTTCAACGGGCTAGAAAGAGCCAGATGCGGATGGTAGTACGTGTTTCAAGGAGAATTAATTTTTTATTGAAACTAATTATAGTTGTGCACAGGGCATAAATTTTTCTTGGTGCGATACTAATGTGCCTTTGTGCCCTATGCACAACTAATCAATTTTAATGAAAAATTAATTTTCCTTGAAACTGACATTCTACCATCCACGTCTGGCTCTTTCTAGTCTGTTGAAATTTAAATTTGTATTTTACATTGAGAGCCTTACTAAATTCTTAAAAAATGAGGATTTAAAAATTTTAAGATGATCTTGATATGATTTTTATAAGGTCATTCAAAGTTATTCCAAAATCACCTATTATTTGCTCCCTCAAAACCAAGCAAATTTTGTCTGAAACATTTTTTTGCATAATGCGTCCCTTGAGAAATATTCGAGGTGATAATTTCTAATGACTTACTCTATATATTCAGGCCTCGTGTGCTGTATTTTTAAAGACAACTGTCTTATATGTTTCATTCAAAATCTAAGGGGCTTTATGTGAACCTAAACTACCACTTTCTGAATGTAGAAGCAATTCGGAATTACTTTCACATCAAACAACTTACATGTATGTGCGTGTTGGGCATGTTGGCAGGCGGGAGGAAAAGTTCAAAAGTTGAAAAATAAATGTTAGAGGATAAGAATGCAAAGTGGACAGTTGCAAGGCAGGAGAGAGAGCGAGACGGGGGAGAGGGAGAGGGGGAGGGAGGGAGGGAGAGAGAGAGGGGAGAGGGAGAGGGAGAGATTGAAATTTGATAAATTTTAACTAGCCCGGCGAAATTTAAATTTGAAGAATTTTAAATTACATTTTTTAAAAGAAAAAATATTGTCATACTCAATAATTAAAAAATATTTAAAAAAGATATAAGACGAAAAAATTTCAACTATTAAATATTAACATAACGCGAATAGTGATTACATAACTTGATTTTTATACTCTCATTGAAATTAGGAAACTTTTACGCACAATATTATTTTGCATCAATAATTGATAAATCTTTCCAAAATGCGAAAAACTAAAGGAAATTTTGCGCTTTGAGATTCACGTAACTTTAAACCGTCAATTCGTCATTGCGAGGAGTTTAGTGATGCGGTGACGATGCGAAGAGAGAGAGAGAGAGAGAGAGAGAGAGAGAGAGAGAGAGAGAGAGAGAGAGAGAGAGAGAGAGAGAGAGAGAAAGAGAGAAAGAGAGACGAGTAGAAGAGAAAGAGCAAGCGAGTAGAGCCAGCCGGCCGGCAAGGGAGGAACGACGTTGCGGACTATCGACCCGGTCTTCGCTCCAGTTCGACGCCTGCGCCTGCCTCCGGCAATCCCTCCTACCGCCTCGCAGGCCGTCTTGTCGGCGATGCGGCGCTCTACGCAACGTCGGTGCGGCGACAGTGGGACCAGCAGTGCCTCTCACGGTTTCGTTCTCGCTCTGCCCTCCGTTTCATCGTAACGATTCGTACGTGTCCGGAGTGTCACCTGAGTGCTGATAGGCATACACACACACACATACACACACACACACATACCAGAAATACTGTAATATACAGACATCATTACACATTAGGTTCATTTCTGCTTCAATTTGTCCCTCTGCCCTTCTCTCTTTAGCCATATTCTTCTCTGTATTTCTCTTATTTGTTCATTAAACACGCTCACACGGATATATTAATCGCGAATCGCTCTATCGGTGTCTTTCACTTATAGACCGACAATGTAGATATGATTGGACTAGCAATTATTTTACCCTTTTGCGATCGCCGCTTTTATCTATATCGTGTACGCAACAAGAAAATTTAATTAGTGCTAACCGATGCGACCGGCCATCGCACCGGTGTCTTCTTCTTCTAAGGTTCCATGAGTTCCTTTCCAAAGATACTCATGTAGATGCATACACGTATACACATACATGTGTGCGGAGAAGACAAGCCAGTCAATTGACAAGGTGTCGAAGATACTCTGGCATAACCGAGATATTGAAATAAATGAAGAGGGAAAAAGAGAATAAGAGTGATAGAGAGAGAGAGAAAAAAAGAGAGAAAGAGAGAGAGAGAGAGAGAGAGAGAGAGAGAGAGAGAGAGAGAGAGAGAGAAAATTTATGACAGAGAGAAGTCTTGTGCGTGTCAAACAGAAAGTTTGTCAGAATGAAGATGAGGAAGTGGTAAAACCGAAA
This sequence comes from Lasius fuliginosus, assembly GCA_949152495.1. Lineage (NCBI taxonomy): Eukaryota > Metazoa > Arthropoda > Insecta > Hymenoptera > Formicidae > Lasius > Lasius fuliginosus. Next base: position 13,112,265 of record OX424451.1, read on the forward strand.
AGTGGTCGACTTCATTAGTTCTTTTTCTTATCAGCAAATTATTCTGAAAAAACCTTGACGATGTCCTGTTTTACTGTTATGCACTGTCGTTTTTTCCAATGATCTGTTCAATGTTATTTAAATATTTTGTTGGATCTCTTATGAATTTTATCTGCTAAGTAATGCATAATATGCATAAACTATTAATTAGTTAAATAAATTTTACTTTATTAATTCTATTATATCGTTTTTCTTAAACTCAATTTGAAATGTCTATTTGTGACTTGATACATAAGCGCCAACTGATCAATTCTTCGATTCAGATTCTCCGAAGATTTAATTTGTTTTGACTCACTTCTTATTTTGCCTAGTCCGATCTATTTATGGTTCATCTTAAACGTGCAATTATTTTATGGTTATGTAATTATCTTACAAGGTGATCTTTGTTTTATCATTTTATCGTCTTTATCATTTCCTTCCATTATTGCTGCTTCCGATACCAATCACTTTAGATATGATGCCGGATGCAGCTCGATTATAATCTTAAATTGTGAATGGAATCCATTTTGCGATTTTTTTCTATCTGATAAAAATCTGTCGAATGCGTGGATGCTGGCATTGCATCTTATTATGTACATACACACTCGCGCATGTGCACGCACACATCGATGATATAACTTTCTCACACAAGCGGTTTTTCTCCGTCTCGTTCTATATACAGGAATGATCCAATAGAACACTTAAACAAATAAAACATCTAAATTTTCTTAAATCTTTAGATTAAAGAAAATAAGGATACACATAGTTTCTGTGATTTACGCAGAAAATATTTTTGCTCAACACCATTATTTGCGGAGCTTTAAGATCAATATAGTTTTTTTGTAGATGGCAAAAAATAGTTTCTCCTTTCATAATTTTGTAAGTTTTTTACTAAACTTTTTTACTTATTTTGTATAAGATGTTTTTTTCTGCATTACATGTATCTTTTAAAATTATACAAATTATGTGTTTAACATGTTTTCAAATGAGAATATTATTTAAATATTCTATAGACCACCATGTATGTGTGTGTATCCCAAGGAGAACACATAAGTCAAAATGATGTCAAAATGACATCTTTCAAAAGTCAGTTCTATAAGTCATGATGACGTCATTATGGTTCCTGGCAAGGACGGTTTTGTGACGTCATAAAACTAAAATTTTCAATGAATAAAGTGAAATAAATATATTTATATATATATGATAATTTCAATCAATAAGTGCCAGACAATCTCCTCGCAGAAAAAATTATGTTTTCGAAAATATGCGAATTAAAATCCTGAAAGTCAAAATATCGTCATATAATGATTTTATGACGAGTCACTGTACAGTCATTTTGGAGTCATGATAGTTTAGTGATCAAACTCTGATATTTTCCCGTCATCTTGACGTCACAATGACATCATCTTGATTTTTTGTTCTCCTTGGGTATATGTATCTGTGTGTCTGTGTGCAGATACAATTTAATATATACATGATACACAATCAGGAAAGAGGTAATTTTTCGTATAAAAACAGTCAGAAATGTAAAATAAAATTTTTCAGAGATTTCGTATTAAAAAAAAAAAAAATGAAAAGTGGAGACTTAATAACATATTTACACCTTTTTAAGTTTGAACGATTTCTAATGACTTCATATCATATGTCTCCAAATTTGTCTCGACAATCGCTATCATATACAAAATATGTATAACAAAATATAACATTCCCTCAATTGAAAAAATAAAGTTTTAAAATAAGAAAGAAAAAATAACCTTTAACGAAACTTTATGTTGTATGTCGTCATATTTGTTTTTATAGCGATTATTAATAGATGTGTAAATACTGGGTGTCCCAGAACTACCGCATTTACCATTAATGGGAGATTCCTGAGGTTATTTGGAGACGATTTTTCCTCAACAAAAATGTCAAGGGAGGTCATCATTTTTTGCAAGCTCCCAATTTTTGCCATCATATATCTTTATAACTAAGCCTTAAATTAAAATTCTATTAAATTAAATTCGACCTGAAATTAACTGAAGAATGTAGTTTTGTTAATATTTTAATTCTATAAAGCTTAGTTTGCAAAGAGCCCTTCATTTTCAATCACTTATAACTCGAAAATTATTGGTGCCTTGACATTTTCGTTGAGGAAAAATCGTCTCCAAATAACCTCAGGAATCTCCCATTAACGAGAAATACGGTAGTTCTGGGACACCCTGTATAATACAGTACAACATTCCATTTAATAAAATAATATAAAATAACTTATGTTTCTGAAGAGTTCTTGATATTTCACACATAATTTCTTCAGAAATAAATTATTTTGTGCTGTTATATTTATGCTTTAATAATCACTATCAAGATAAATATGACGACATACAACATAAGATCACCAGAGATTATTCAAGTTTAAGAAAACATAAATATATTATTAATTTTTATAATTTTCAAAATTAATTTTTTTGAAAACAGAACTTTATGAAATAATTTTCCTTTACATTTTTTAATTTACTTTTGCACAAGAAATCATCCCTTTATATATATATATATTTTTAGACGTACCATATATGTATATTACATTATATGTATATTATGGTATATTATAATACACACACACACACACACACACACACACACACACACACACACACAGTACTTATTAAATTCAGCAAAAAATGTTCAACGAACATTAATAAAGAAATTAATCCTGTCAGAGTTAGAAGCGATTTTCGGTTTTGGTAAAACAAATAATCTGCTTGCTTCTATTTATTGCTTATAATGTAAAAATAAAGAATTATTTTATACATTCTTATTTTAATGTTTATAAAAAATATAATATTCTGCGGGTCTTCTTTCTATTTGTATAAATGCTTCACATCATCGTATCACAGAATATTGTAAACTTTTCTTCATTTCCAATTTTTGAATCACTTTACACATTTCGAATTTGCTGTAAATTTTCTACATATTTTATCGGCGAAAATATTTATTTTTTAATGATCTTACCTCAATACTTTTATGCACAAAATAATGAGAGGAATCAATTAGTATAAAGAAAACACAGTTATTTTTAAGAAAAAGTATTTAATTTGCAACTAGCAGCTAAATATTTTTTTTATATTATTCTTAAAAACAACTGTGTTTTCTTGACACCGATTGATTCCTCTTATTATTTTGTGCATAAAAGTATTCAGGTAAGATTGTTGATGTATCATCGAAAGATACATATTTTACGAGATATTTCATAGTTTATGTAAGATTATGTCAAATTAAAGTATAAAATATCTCGTAAACTATTCACTTTTGGACCATCCTACCCTTATAACTTTTTATGCAGAATATTGCGAGAAATCGATTTATATAACAAAAATAGGGTGTTTTTATTTAAGAAATTCAAGATGATCTTGCCCTGACCTTGGCAACGCCGCTCAAAGTCAAACTAATAAGAGTAGTAAATAGATCTTTTTAAACCTTACAACTTTTGTCTGAAACATTTCTAAAATGCATTGTTTATGAGATATTCGACCGTTTCCGGACTTTTGAACCACCTTGTATGTATGTATGTGTATGTATGGAAGTCAACATCTTGCAGGACTTCCTATAGTATTTTAATTTGTGAATTTTAGGAATAATTTTAGAATAATTCAGATTTATTCTATACACACACGGTGTCCTATTTTAATTGTACATCCCAAATATCTTGAAAATAATGTATTTTTGTGATTTAAATGTATTTTTATGCTTCTTCACTGAAATTGTTTGGTTTTAAAAAAAAATGTAAAATGATTAATTTAATATGAGTGACTGTCTCAAGATTACCTCAAAGTATCTTTGTATTTTATAAATAGAAACTTATATTTGTTATTATATATTCTTATAATCAAGGCTAATATTAAGACATTTTTAAAATAATATAATTAAACTTTTTTGTAAAAGTAATTTCCTGAATTAGGAGCCATAAAAATTAGCATCGGTTTTAGCATTATTTAAGGTGTAGGTGGAGATTGCACATTTAGATTTATATATCTTTGTGTATATTTGGGAAAGAAAAATTAGACGGAGTTAGCAGACCACCTTTATGTAAACTCCGCGACCAATGCAATGCTGATGAGTCGCAATATCAAAGTGATCTTAATAATATTAGTAGGATCATTAAGTATGATAGTAACGAATCACGATATTCTAATCTTTACTGTGTACATATGTATATATATATATATATATATATATATATATATATATATATATATGCGCATAATATACCTACACACATATACACCCGAGCACAAATTTATACACACGCGCACACACACAATACGTATGTACATGATGTACTTGTACATGCAGAGGGAGCAATTCGGAGCCCGAGCCTGAACCCGAGCGCCGCTTACGAACACTGCCTTGAAGGCTGAGAGAAGATAAAAGTGGTGCTAGTGAAGTGGTGAGAGGTGGATGAGGAGAAGAGGAGCCGTATAGTAGTGTGTTCTGTGTAATCGAATGCACTGAAGAGTCGCATTGTCCTTCTCGGAAGAACGCCCCTAATTTGTTAACGACACGGCGTGCGTGTCCGTCGTCGAGAAACGGCCAACCTTGTGCATCGCTCGCTAACGTAGCAGCTGTGTGTCACTGTCCCACTGCCCCACACACCGCGGCCTCATGATTGGTTCATTCTGGAACCTCTGTCGTGCGTGCCCTTCAATGCCGATTGACAAGGTGAGAGAACCGGAGAATTGTAAAAATATAATCCATGTACAAGAGACGCTTCAATTGTCATTTTTCTTGAATTAGAATATATATGTCTAATTTTTCGAGATATTTTTGGAAGGGCTTATTTTATTAAAATTTAAAGAAATTATTTTATATTCAATTTAATGATGATTTTTCCGTAGCAAAATAGGGAGACTCTTTAATATTGTATATCTTTGTAACTAACAATAAGTTTAAAACAAAATTTTATTAAAATAAACTCTATTGGAAATTAAGTAAAAAATATCATCTATTATTACTTAGTTTACTAAAAGTCCTTTACTTTCAATCGTTAATTAATTTTTAATATTTTTTAAAGAAAGATTGATTCTTGAACTTTTTCTTGAACTGGCCGTAGAAATTATGATAAAAAAGATATTTGATAGAGTTCTGGGACAGTTTACGTAAAAAGTTCAAAATTTTACAACTGTCTCATAGTATGATCAATCAGGATAGCAGATTAATTCTTTGAATCTTGTTTTACTTTTTTATTCATTAGTTTCATAAAACTGTAAGGGGTTCGAGAAGGTACATTTGCATTTGATATAGCGCGCAGCTCAATAGGCATTGTCTGACTTAATTTCCACGTACAAAGAATAAATATATGAAAACGTCCCTCTTCGATTTTGATGGGCTTTACATGTTGTAAAACAATTCAAAATAAGAGATATGTATTTTTTATAAGTACTTTCTCTCATATGTATAAGGGTTGAAACAACCTTTCAAAGATAACTCGATATATGTGATTTCGAGCGAATATTGTCGAAATTATTAGGTATGTAAAAAAATGTTTTAGAAATGTTTTAGATACAAAATTTTATGGCTTTTAATGCTCTTTATAACTGTATTTCAATTTTTTGAAAATATGATCTTTTTCTATTTTGAAATATATAATTTAATTTTGAAAAATACATTTTGTATTTTTGAAAAATTGAAATGCAAAGTTTGAGAATTATATCAATTATGACAATTTATGTATTGCTTTGCATGTTTCTCGCGTATACATAAAAATATTTTTGTAATATTGGATATATCAATTATATATTTATGTTGTGGATAGTGATTTCTAATTTTTATAAAATTTATTATATTTATACATAAATTTAATAGATTGTCACGATCTCTCATTTTTTATATTTTTTTTATAAATGATTTTGTTGAATGTAATTTCCGAATTGGAATTAATTAAATGATTAAAGTTGAATATAATAATTTTGTATATATTGAGACGTTACTTATATTATAATGATGAAAGTTGCCTATTCTCTTAAGCAGCCATGCATTAGTTAATTTTAATAGATGTTGAATAGAGTTACTAGCTTAGGTTAACAGAGTTTTGGATTAAATCAGTGGTAAAATTATAATGCTTTTTTACTGCTTTTGCCAATATATTGATATGTCGAGTGCCAATCTGAAGTGTGATAGTTGCTCATGTGCAAATTTACACATTATTTTTATTTAACCTCTTCTCTTATTTTAATTTTTAATATTTTAACATATTAAATTTCAATATATATTGTATATGTGTGTGTATGTGTGCGTGCGTGTGTGTCGCGTGCGCGTGTGTATGTATTTAATATGGGTATACACATACACGCGCACACATACGCATTGACTTCGCGAAATTCCTCATCAGCACCAATGGAAATTAAATGTATAATATGGTGTTGGAGACCATGTAATTGATCTGTATTTTTGTGAACTTTCTCTCTCTCTATATGTATATAACTGGCCTTAGATACGCAGATTTCATGATGAACATCTTACCAATCTTACTGGAGATGTTCCTCTTGATTTACATACGCATATGTGATATTAGCAGGATGGCACATTGGCTCATAGAGTGGGAAATTGTATGCCGGCAAGATCGTCAGATTAAACGTCGTTAGACTTTTTCCTTTGAGGCAGGATAAAGGATTTAATCTACAACTCCCACCACACAAGAGGATACGTGTCAAACAATTATCGGCGCTTATACCTCGGTTAATGCAGAAGAATTGCATAATTTTCAAGCTTTATTAATTCATAGATTTCAGTGGTGCTTAAATTTAAACTATGCACATTTTAAATAATTACATTAACATTTCTTCCAAATTCTATTGAGCAATTACATTATGTTATCTACATTTCTTCAAAATTCTATTTTATTGTAAATACATTAATATTGGCTGTTATGCCAATTATTTATCCTAATAAAATAAGCTGACAGACTGACTGACATACTGCTGTAATGTTGTAGGAGTATGTGTGTGTGTGTGAAAGAAGGAGAGATAGATTTCTAATTCATAAACAGATGTAAAAATGACTGAACAGATAATAACGTTACGTACGGTTAAGGGAAAAATTGTGTAATTATTGTAAATAAAAATTGTTGGTAAAGATGCAGATGTACGGACCCCCTCTCAATGACCTTGATCTTAACATATATCGGCAAGGTCATGATCCTGAGCAATTTCGAAAAGGTTTTAGCCATCGCTCGTTATTTGTTAAAAAATGGTTAACAATTAAAGTGTACGATAAGAACAAGTATTAAATGCGATAATCTGAGTTTCTCTGATCATGAATTCTATATTAATTGTATATTTTAGTATTTAAGTGAATGCATAGGCAAGAGAGGGGCTCAGTTCCACCTATTCCACCTACACTGCCACTCCGAGAAATTTTAACCAAGCTAATTTCTAATTTGAAAATAAAATTAGATTAGGTTAAAATTTTTTCGGAGGGGGGTACAGGGGGAGGGGTTCCGCCTCTCCCCGGTCCATTTATTTTGACTGTACCAGTGTACGATGACTGTACAAGTGCAATTAATTGTTAATGATGTATTTTCAAATATAATATTAAGTACTTTATCACATCACGGATATATAAATGTCCGTTTAATCACGTCCACAAAGTGAGAATAAAATTTTCCATTTCGTTAAGTTCATTATTTTCTGCATATAAAGATACCAGAATTAAAAAAAGTGAAAAACAGCTGTGACCTTTAGAAAGTAGAGATTTCAAACTTTAAAACCCTTTTTTAAAATTTAAATTCCCATTTTTTAAAACAAAGTTACAGTTGTTTAAAATTTGCCTATTTTTTAGACAATTTTTTTTGATTCCTTAATTATTTTTAGGAGTTTACATATATACATATATATATGTATTTATATAATAGTATTTATATAATAGTATTTATTTATATTATATATGCATATACATATATATATATATATATTATATATACATGTATATATATGTGAAATAAAATGATTATATATATGTATATATGATATATTATACATATGATTATAATGATTATATTATACAATTCACGTCAAATCGGACAAGAAGTGACCTCGTGTTTTTTAAATCGAAACTTTTTCATGTGAAATATACATAAAATAAGGAGATATGTATTTTTTTATTTGTCTGAAATATATATTTTTTTTTGCAGAAATGATAAAAACAACAAAATTTTCGTGAAAAATGAAGTTATTAACTTTAAAAATTAATATCTCTGGTTATATTTGTCGTAGGGATATTTATAAAAATGTATTTTAAAGCTAAGGAAACAACCTTTTTTATAAAAATAGTTTAAGTTACAAGAAATTGCTAATTCCTATTGCTATAAATAATTGAAATGTTTAATAATTTTTTCACCAAAAGTACACTTTTTAAAATTTTTAAAATAATGCTATTTTATTCTCCACTTTATTCTGAAAGTGTGCATATTTTTTATTTTATGGAGAATCGATAGACTATTTTTTATATATTTTTAATAAATGAGGCGCCGCGCTGTGCTCGCATCACTGGCTCGACCAAATAGCGTAGCGCGTCGATTTCTTCGTGAATTTTTTGTAAGAAGAATGTACAGCATGAATGACATAATTCTTAATGTTGAATGTAATCAACATTATATAAATCATATTTTCGTTATAAATATTACATTTTTAAAATTGTGCGGTATTTCTGGTAAAGTAAAATCATTACTGTCCTGTATAATTTGACCGTTACTTTTTCTTTCTATTCTGAATTGCAGGGATTTTTCGTAACGGGTGTTATATGCCCTAATCTTTCTTACCTGGAAATTCCTATAGGCCCAGTCTTCCGGCGTTACGGCAAGCCCCGGTCTTTAACACATTGCGGACCAGAAATTTTATTGATAATCGTATCATATAATTTTAAATATATGTAATTTTAAAATATTTGTTGAAATTAAATATTTAACATGACAATAATTTTTAATTACTAACAAACCATAAGTAACTTAAAAATATTTAACTTTGTATGTTTTATATAAAACATAATTTTGATATTGATATTGATATCATTACAATAATTTATATAATAATTGGTACGTTACAATAATTTGTATAATAATTTTAATAATAATTTTGAATATTAATATCTTCAAAAAAAATTTATTTGAAAAACTGCAAAAAAATATTTTTTTTCCCCTTCAAATTCTGTAAATATATGCACATAAGAAAGAGTATTTTCTTAACTTTTTTTTTAAATATAAAAGTTTATAAAAATTACACAATCTGGTTTAAAAATAAAAGTCGTTAAATTTGATCAAGATTATCTATTATTTTTTTTAAATTTAATGCTCTTTATATGTATATGTTAATTTACATGGAAATCATGCCGCGTAGATTCAAAAGTAACGATAAAAATGACTTGAATTCGTTACTTATTATTGAAAAATATAATGAAATTATGTTTCCCGTTACAGACGAAATTCGTAACGTTGTTACAATTATAGTTATCGAAAAAAAGATAACTATAATGGTAATAGCGTTACAAGTAACGCGTTATTTCCCAACTTTGATATACATCACATACAGATACACGCGCGCGCGAATATGTATATGTATTGTCACGCCATATCGGGAATTGTTCTGCAACGAAAAAGAAGAGAAAATTTTTCTCTGTGAGATTGAGCATAGGTAGGCAAAATGAAACGATAATCACACATAATTAAACTCACAATACAATGACACTTTTATTCTATGCATGCGTGGCCAAGTGGTAAATGTTGATATACTGTTAAAACAGCGCAAGAGAGTGTTAAAAATACTGTAGTTAAAAGTGTTAAAAATGAAAGGTATCAAGAATAAAATGTTTGACTGTATTTAGTACTTTTTGCGTGACGTGATTGAAAAAAGCTTGCAGTTATAAGTTCGTATTATTTTGCACTCATGTTGTGTATACATATCGAAAGAACACATGAAAATGTGAGAAAATAGAGTAACAGGTATTATAAATCTCTTTATTATAAATCCCTTTGGCTTAAAAGTAATTTTAGGAGGTTTACTACGTCATCACAGCTAAATCCAATAAAAAATCCTCTAATATTTCTTCTAATAATATTTCTCTAATAATTCTTCTAATAATATTGAAAAAACACTTGCAACAAACATATTTTAATCTGTAGGAGCTTACAGATTAAAATATGTTTGTGTTGGAAGTGTTTGTAATAAATTGTAAGAAAATAACATGAAATAATTTTTAGTCAATTAAAAATTTTAATTTAAGCCATATTTCGTCCATGTAAAACTGTATCTAAAAAAATCGAGTTAAAATGAATACTCTTTAAAATGTATATTCTTTAAAATAAATACTTTTCTTTTTGCTAGTTTAACATTTCCAACAAAGCGAATAATTATGCGTTACATAACCAGAAATATAAACACTTTACTCGTTTTCTTTGACAAACACTCATTAAATATATACCATCTAATGATTTACACAAAATTGTTGCAAATACTCTTTTTCAATTACCAGACGCGCTATTTGACTGCGCTTAATTTTAAATGCATAAATAAATTCCAATTTATATTTGAGCTACTCTGGTAAAAAAATATATAAATACATAACAAATATATATACATAATTTTTCTGCAAAAATTATAGATATTTATGCGTAAAATAAAATTTTGCAATAAAACAAATATAATAAAATGAATTTATATTTTATAATTTTTTTATTTAAAAAAATTAATTTGACCTCTTGAAATGTCTTTGCATACACATATGCAAGAAGTAATAGTGTGCCAAAAGTTATCCTACCTGATACTATCTAAGTTTTGTTTGTTAATTATTTACATTAACGGATATATTTTCAGTAATCTTGATATATGTTGTAGATGTGACGGTATTGATTAATATTTGCTTATGTATTAATATAATTATTAGATAGTAGCTTCTGCAGATCGTCCACATTCTCAGCAATGAGAACTGTGTCATCGGCGTATCTGATGTTATTGATACATTCTCCGTTGACACATATGCCGACATCCACCTCCCTCTTTATTGCTTTACTGATAATCGCTTTCAATACAGGTTCGCGATTATTTGAATGTCACGATTGTCCAAGTTAACCCCCCACAGAACCTCAAGCAGTCTTCCATGCTTCATCTTGTCACACGCTTTCTCGTAGTCGATAAAGCATAGGTAGATTTCCTTGTTGACATCGTTGAGACATCGCTGCACGAGTCTGTATGCAGAAGAGAGCATCCCTTGTTCCAAGGCCGTTCCTAAACTCGAACTGAGTTTTGAAGGGATTTTCTTTGCATTTCCGGCATATGTGAGAGTGAATGATTCTGAGAAGGAGCTTCAGTGTATGGCTCATGAGGCTGGTTGGTGCGGTGGTTCTCGCAATGTCTAGCGTTTACTTTCTTTGGTAACGCGATGAAAGTCGATTTGAGCCAGTCTTTAGGAATATAGTCCATTCTGTAAACCGTAGAAGAGCTTAATCAGAATTGGAACTAAATCCTAATTCGGCAGTTTTGAGAAGCTCAACATACACGTTGTCTGGCCCCCCTCTTTGCCTGTTATAGAGCTTTTGCCATCTTGGCTTCCATGATATCTGGCCCTGTGGCCACATCATCGATCCCATAGTGAGGAGGTCAGTCATTGGAAGAATTTCTCAATGTATATCTGCCAGACTTTGAGCTTTTCTGTGATGCTGACTGCAATGTTGTGGATGCTGTCAAACAGTATCCCATATCCTCTGCTCTTGTTCATACCTAAGGTCTCTTTGATGGTCTTATGAACATTGAAGCTGTCATGTCGGTGCTGGAGGTCCTTTATTCGTTCGCATTGTTCCGCCAACCGTTGCTCTTTGGCCAAGCGGATCTTCCAACGAATTACATGGTGGACTTCTTTGTACTTGGCTAGGTCTCTGCCCTTGTAACTCCTTTCGCTCATGAGTTCCATGATCTCGTACGTCATCCAGCATTGTTTCTTTACCATTCCCGATGCTGAGAGAATATTATTATATAACATTATATTATTATTATATTATATAACTTTATATATATTAGTAGTGAGATATAAGATTCTCTAACTTGTGAGCTTCGAGAAGAACGCGGAGTGAGGGAATCTGCATGCGATGAATGACATCACGGACGGAAGCAGTGGAACTGTGAGTACTATGCAAAGAGATTGCGGGCCGAAGGGGTATTGCTCGGCTCAGTGTTTGCCAAGCAGAGAAGATTCGCACGCGTTCGTAAAATGCGATAGCTTTTCGAATTTGATACTTTCAGGGACAGTTCTGCGATAAGAATAAAATTATTTTATAATTTTTATCAATATCATGACTTTTGGGCGATTCGTGTACTGTAAAGGGATTTATGATTATGATTATATATTTACTGTGGGATCGATATCCTCAGCCTTTTGACAATTTTTGTAGACGTATGCATAATTGTTACACTTAACAATCGATCCAGTTATTCATAAAGAACGATATGAGAATAGGTAAACAAAATAAATATAATTTTCTTTTGACTGGAAATAATAATTTATTTTCTTTTTCAAAAATGCACAAGTAATTAGATAATAACTACAATGTTCGACATCGATCAAAGTCCGAAATGTATGAGACAAATTGCGAAATATAAGAAGAAACGTTATAGTAACTGCACTAAAATTCAATGTACTTATATGATAGAAGAAGAAACTTCCATTATTAGTAAGAAACATATATAATTATCGCTATTATTGAAGCATTATTGAATATACTATCAAATTACTATTAAACCATTATTGAATCACTAGTAAATCACTATCGAAACACTATCAAACCACTAATGATTCACTATCGAACTACCATCAAACCACATATTGGTTTTGAACCTTTCTTTATTGAATCATTATTGAATTACCATTGAATCACTATTCAACTATTTGTACCGCTTTCGAACCAGTGTTGAACCATTATCGAACCACTATCGAACCACTTTTATCGTTTTCAAACTAGTATTGAACTATCGATTCACTATTGAACTGTTATCAAAAATCACTATTCAACTACTTATGTGTGTACCGCTTTTGAACCGTTATCAAACTGCATTACTATTATTATTGAAACATTATTGAATCGCAATTAACTATGTATAATATATAGAAGGGGAGAGAAAAAAAGACAAATAATAAAGGAGTATGTAAAATGGGCATTATTTTTTCTAACAAAACCGATCTTGATGAAACTTCACATAAAAGTAATATAAGGCTAAATATTAAGAACTGCATCAATAATAATATGGACTTTTGAATGGATCCTTGGCAAAACCAGAAAATGTATCCTGGGGTCATGGAGGTAGCAGCGCCCCCTACAATGATAAATATCAATAAAATGACACTTATTATAGTGCGTTGAATTTGTTTTAAAATTTCCTACAATATTATGAAAAAAATTGCATGGTGCTATTAAAAAAATTCAAGGTAACATTGATTTTTTTATGAAAAAAATTTTTTCAGAAGGTCATGAATTTCACCGATAGAAATTCTCATTTCTCTTCTCACCTATATAAAATATTAACACCTATTAATATTACACCTATATAATTAAATACTTCATTTTTCTACGCCGGGAGCGGTGCACTTTGACACAGTACAATTGGACACGTTGCAAATGGACACGAAATTTTGCACACGGTTCAATTGGACATCGTTCTTTTGCACACCGTTCTTTTGCACACCGTTCACTTGGACACCGTTTAATTGCGCAATACAAAGTGGTATTCCACATGGGTTCGTAACGGTGGGTGGGGAGGCGGGAGGGTGAGGGGTTGTGGTCTGTGCGTGTACTTTCCAAATGAACGATGTGCAAAATTACGGTGTCCAAGTGAACGGTGTCCAATTGAACCGTGTGCAAAATTACGGTGTGCATCTTTCTGTGTCCAAATGAACGGTGTGCATCCTTCTGTGTCCAAATGAACGGTGTGCAAAAGAACGGTGTGCAAAAGAACAATGTGCAAAAGAACGGTGCGCAAAAGAACGGTGTCCAAAATTTTGTGTCCATTTGCAACGTGTCCATTTGCAACGTGTCCAATTGTACTGTGTCCAAGTGAAGGCCACTTTAATTTATATCTAGTAATTTGAAAAACAAAACAGCGATAAACGCTCTAGAGTGAAGTCAAGGAAAGAATAGTCAATTTCGATAATAACCCCAATGTAACACAGTATAGCGTGAAACTGCACGGTTATTTAGTTGGACTCCATGTGCAAATTGTTACAAAAGGCGTCGCAGGAGAGAGAATTGGCATTGCGCTATTGCTCATTCGTATCAATCGACATGCTGGATCACATCCGCACGTTTTTCGTCGTGTGAAAAAAAACGTCAACAATATTTTCATTTTTTTAATTTGGCATTTTTAGGTCAAACGCATTGTGTCTAAATATTCAGGCATTATGGCTGTTAGTTCTCATAAAGAATGGACAATATTATCACTGAACTAGAGATAAAAATGATTGTATTACATTCTGATAATCTTATATTCAATTTTAATGGATCAGAAACTATTTGTTACAAAATTGCTGAGTTTTTGAATTAGATATACGCAAATATCTAGACACATATCTAGACACATTCCTAGCAAAATGCACGCAGTTGATGCCAATTTCTGAGTAAATTGCTAGCAAATTGGCCTCAACTGTGTCCACAATAGACTTGTAATCTGCCGGCAAAACCTACTCATAAAACCTGACAGCAAATTGGCGGCAAAAATATGCGGAGATATGGGTGCACGTGCAATCTGACAGCAGATTGGCAGCAGAAAGGCAAGCACGAGCTGCAAATGGCTGAAAATCCTGCTCGATTTCTGCCACCAATCTGCCGTCAGATTATGTCAACAGGTTCTGCTAACAGTGTCTACCGACATAATCAAAATTAATAGACTCTGTACTAAATTTGTCGTTTTCTGCTGACAAGAATTTGTAGCAGATACCTGGCAAAATCTGTTTTAACAGACTTGGCCGTTTGGGTTACTTTCGATTCAAGAATCAATAAACTCGGAAGACATCAACGCACCCTGTACGCTAAATTCTATAGATAGATTTAGCATTAATTACATTATGTATGTGTGTATATATGAATGTATGTATTAGTGTGTAATGTGTGTATATACGTGTTCATATGCGCGTGTACATGTGTGTATATGTGTGTGTTTATGTATGTGTAATGTGTGTGTACATGTATATGTGTTGTATATGTATGTATGTAGTAATATAAGTTATCCAGTGGGGCCTAATTGCTGACGTCGTCAATTGGTCAATTCAAAATAGGATTTTCTGATTGGTTAATCATTGTTGGTTATCCTAGGCATCGGTTGATATGAGAGGCTATGGTCATTTGTAACGTGGTCAAATTGAATGCTCCCAACGCATCTAGTTGTATGAATCTAGTTATATTAGCTAGATACTATCTGTGTATCTTAACTATTATTAGTTATATTTTCTAATTTATTAACTGTAACCATATAACTAGTTACATTGTTTCTCTATCTTATTTAAAATAACGTTCTAGATGCATAAATACAGTTTTTTCTACATTATTTAGAGATTGGCTAGGGATCCCCTATAGACTTATATACATATATATACATAGATAGACTGCGCGCTTCTATTGGCTATTGTCTTGCCTTCAATGAAATCGCGTAATTACGATAAATTTATCTATGTAAATTTATGTGTGGCTATCACTTTTTTAATATAATATGTATGCTCTAAGTTTATATATAGATATGTATATATGTATATAAGAACCAAGAGAAGCTTGAATGTTAAAAGTATTAAAATAGATAGTTCGATTGCGTTAACATTTTAAAAGACTGAACGATAATGTGTTGCCGCTAATATTAAGCTTATGTTAACTGAAATATAAATTTTTTTCTTATATGTATAAGTTGAGAGAGGGAGAAAGACAGAGAAAGACAGAGAGAGGGAGAGAGAGGGGGAGAGAGGGGGGAGAGGGAGAGAGAAAAGGGGAAGGGGGAGTAAGGGGAGGGGAGAGGGGAGGGAGAGGGAAAGAGAGGGAGAGAGAGAAAGTTATTTATTTATACTCTGGGATTACTCCCTTGAGAGCATTAAGCAGTATACAATATACATATAATAAAGATCATTCCGTACGTAGAAAATGAGTATTACATAGTTTCATAATTGTACATACAAAAAATCGCAATAAATTAAAACCAAAAAATTAATAAATTAATTAAAATTATACTAAAAACATAAAAAAGAATAAAGATAAATATAAAAATAAATAAAGCAAAATAATAAAGTAAAAATAAAAATAAGCAAACTATAATTGGTTGGAAAAAATGAGACAACGAAAAAACAAAAAAATTATTAATTACAATAATTGACTAAGATCTGGCATTCTTAATTTCGACTTAATAAATGATCGTACAGGGCATCGCAGAAAAGCGCTTGATTCGGTTTCTTCCTGATGGATTTAGGAAGCTCATTCCAAAGCTCAGACGCTTTATACGCAAAAGAATTTTTATATGCCTCGGTTCTGCACTTCGGTAAAATCATAATTTGGTACGAGACCCTGGTGGTCCGGATGTCGAGTGAGGATCTAAATGTAAAAAAGTCCAATAGATATTTAGGACTTTCAGTTTTCAATGTACGATACATCAAGGTCCCCAGAAAATAGGTTCTTCTATCATGGCCCTTGAGCCATTTTAGCTTAGCATAGTAAGGCGTTATGTGTGCATTTTATCTTACGTCGAAAAACATTCGAATACATGAGTTGTACGCCCGCTGAAGTTTCTGATTCTGAGGAGGGAGGGGAAGAGAGGGAAAGGGAGGGAGGAACAGAGAGAGAGGGGGGAGAGGAAGAGAGAGGGGAGAGGGGTGGAGAGGGGGAGAGCGGAGAGAGGGAGGGAGGGGGAGAGGGGAGAGAAAAGAGAGGGGGAGAGAGAGAGAGATTCTCTTTATCATTTTATGTATAAGAGTATTAAGATAGAAAATCATGAAAAATTAATAGTTTACGAGATAGTTCATAATTTATTTCGATATGTATTGTACCATAAAATATGTATTATTTTATAAAATGTTTGATACTTTACAATAATTTTGCTTTTTTACTTTCACACACAGAATAATGAATGAAATTAATGAATTTCTATATATAAATACATAATTATATTAAAAAAATATGCATTTGCACTTTGCAAGTTCAATGATGCACTTGTATAGAGATATTAAACGATTCTATTAATTATTTTGTAAAAAATTTAGCATATATTTTAATGGAAAAATGAATATTTTACAAAAAATGCCTTATTGCGAATTTCAATTCATCATAATCAGATGACGAAATACGAAAGAAATCCTTGATTAATGTGAGTTTGGTAATGCTGTATTCATTACCAGTTTTTGTCAGTCCATTATCTACATTCTACAATTCTCAAACCGGTATATTATCATTTCTTTATCATATTCTATGAAACGATTTTCTTCGGCATATATTATCACATAATCCAACAATTACAAAATCTTACTTATTGTTAGATTAAGAGGTAAACGAATGAATTGCAGATCATCCGTCTGTTTTCTGCTCCTGCATTGATGAACTAGTGCACACTGGTGCAATAAGTTAGAGCGAGACAAAATATACTTGTCTCATTCTAACTTATTGCACCAGTGTGCACTAGTTCATCAGTGCAGGAATAGAAAACAGACGGCATATCTATGATATAACGTAATGGAACTCATCTGCTTCTGCAATTTATTAACCCTAAAATATTGTATATTTAAATTCGTGCAAAAATTATATTGTGCAATCGCTATTCCCGTGTTTTGTTATATCTATGATTTTAATAATTAATTAAAAATTTATAATGTTATATTACAATTATTGTTTTATAGTTAAAATGCATCTTATATAGAATTTATAAGGCAAATTGTCAAGTTATTCTAAAAAAACTTTCTTATACAACTAATCGTAAAATTTAAGGGAGTGTGCCTGCCATTTAGTACATTATTTATAGACTTTTTTGCAAGACCTTGCTTCGATATGGTATCGCGAATGTAGAATCGTAATTGTCGTTGCTATGGCGAAAATGCGGCGGGAAAAGTTGATTTTTGTGGGTGAAATGGGTAGAACCAGCACTGCGGCACTCTCATATCTTCGCCGATATTTGCAACATTTAGGGCAAGTCGTTGTATAATACATTGACTTTTACTACTTACTCTCTGCCACATACTTACGTGGCTGACATAAAAAAAATGTCAATATAATTCTAAAATCAATTTTATATTATATACAAAATATATATTTTTGAAGAGTGTGCAAAATACGTTTAAAGATATCTCGTATTACTTAAACAGCAATTAATATTTGCAAAATTTTGTGGATAATGGAGAAATGATTGAGAAAATATTTTTCTATTTTTGGCATCGAATTAAATCTCGTTATTTATTTATTAGCATATTGTATTTTATTTTAATTTTAAAATAAAAATATTATTACACTTTGTAATATTTTGTTATGCATATTAAATAGTTTGGTGCACTACTAATCACACACTTTCTTGCACTTGGCAATTGTATTTATTCTGTATTATATAACGTACAATTTTTATATTCTGTATACGCTATCTAATATTCTATATATAGAATAATTATATTCTATATAATTTTTAAGATTCTATATATGTTGTCTCGCATATTTGGAAACATGTAACGATCCCCCCCTGAGCGATCGTTGTATCCGGCCGTCGATCCGCCGGAAGGCTGCCGCCCGGCGAACACCAGCCGGGCAAATGCAGCGGCGTTATGCGCCCTTTTTTAATTAATTCAATCTCGCGATCGAATCGAGCCGTTATACGGCCGCCGTCGCCTAAAGCCAGGGCCGTTGTCTCGGCGCTTCCGAACCGCTCCGAATCCTGACGGAAATCGCCGAGCAACGGTCCCTGCCGCGCCACCCGAACGCCGCCGAAATAATTCGACGATAATTACTCGTTTCGGCAGAACAATCGGGCCCTAACGAATCTCGTCGAAATTACCCGAACGGGTAATTTTTCGGTATAAAAAGGGCGATCCGATACCGAGAAAGACACTCCGTTCCAGATCTCACGTACTCTAAATACTCGTACAGTACCTTGGCATCCGATCCCGAACACGCTCTCGATAAGAGAAAAGAGGTTGAGCGAACTCAGTCTCCGCCGTGTGATCTTGACTCTTTCGATAAAGATCCGACCAAACACCTGCAACGATCTTAACAACTCAGCGGATAGAGAGATCTCTGCCGCCGACGAGCGATCTCGTCAAGCGTTGCATCCCAGTGCATCCTAACACCCAAAGCACGAATAAAAAACGCGACCGAGAACCAAACCGCGCCCGCGCCGAACAATACGTTCGAGCCTCGCGCTCTCTCACGCCCCGCGCTCTCACGCGCCCCGCGCTCTCACGCGCTCTCGTGCCTCACGCGCTCTCGCGCCCCGCGCACGCCCGCGCCCCGCGCGCCTGAACAGCTGACGCGACGATAAACACGACGGGATTTTAAACCGTCATACACACATCGAATATACATGTATATACCGACATACCGAATTCATATACACGCTATACATACATTTATACACGCACACACACACCGAAACGTTATACAACGCACCGTACATACCTACATGCACACGCCTACACCGGATATATCTACACACACCGCCTATACATTTATACACGCACACACACCGAAACTTTGTACACACGCACCTTACACACACCGATTCAAGCATCTGTAAATATTCACGATTCACACATGTACATGCACGCTACCATTTATTTTGAATAAATCTTCTCTTTTAATTTACATCACGTCTGCTGTCTTGCGAAACCCTTTCACGAGCCCTGATCCCGACCGAGCGAATCCGAGCGAAACTCGCGAAAGAGCAACGTTACAAACATAATTGGATGTTGTCTGTTAAATTGTGAACAATGGCGATCATGTGATTATCAAAATATGGTTAGATATTGTTTATAATAACAAATTCGTTTGATGCGCAGTTTATTGCTATTTGCGTCGATATATTCGCACGAAAATTTACTCCCGGAATAGGAAGTTGGACTTTGTCATTAAACTTCGCAGACAAATTTACAAATGTACACACACTGTGAGTGTACTTGAGAAGTGATACTGAACGTAAATACTGATAGCGGTTGAAACTTGTTTAAGTGTTAAATATGATACGTGCTAATTGTCGCGAAACTTTCTCGTGTGTAAAACTTGACGAGGCTATTATGCGCGAGTCATTTCCGCAAAAAATATACTTTGCTTGTTTAAAAGTCATCATATAATCGCATAAAAATTAGATTAATAAAAATAAATAAAATAAATAATAGAAGCAAATAAAAATATATAATCAATAAGAGACAAAATATAAAATACTAAAAATTAATACTGTTACTTCAACTTAGCTTTAATTTCTCTTTCTAATACAGACATGATTAAGGAGATCATAATAGTCATAATAATTGTGTCCCTGATATCTAAATGTTAAATATTCAATATCGAATATTTGATAATTTGAGAAGAGATCATCTGCTCATGCATCTGATCATTTAAATATAATATCCTAAACAACAAAATCAAAATTTTGGATACAAATGTCCAGAATAAACGGACATTCAGATTTCGGCTATAAAATAACGATATAATTTTGACATCGAGGCTATTTGAAGAATGATTATTACATGCGAAGGTATGTGTCGCTCTAGAGAGCGACACAAGTTTTTTTAATTAAAATTTTTTTATTTTTTTATTTGTATTAATTTGTAATGCATGATTGTTGCTACTGCCATGATATGTAATTTCGTTGTTATTGGATATGTTTTTCTGGATGCTTAAGTTTTTTTGTTAATGATTATGTTTCGTTTTATGTTATAAATTCGTATTTTTTAAGTTTATCTTAAATGTTAAGTGTTAAATGTTAAATAAATTTCATCCAGTGACCTATTACTATGACTGCATTATTTGAATGCTCTTAATTGCCTTCTGAAACGCGCATCTGTGAAAGCTGATTTATACCGAAAATACGATTTTTTTCTCTTGCAACGACCCAGTTAATATCGCAGAAATCATTACGCTATCTTAGAGCAAAAACAGATTTTAGTATTCTTTCACTCATATTTTCGTGATCTAGTTCTAGCAAAATTTTTAAAATTTAAGTTGAAGTTGATATTGAAAAAAAAGTAACGTGGACTAAAAAGAAATTCAGACGACCCTGATGAGCTCAACGAAAAATGATATAAAGACAGTTTCGTGTGTTCAACAAAATATATTGGAGAATAACTCATCTCGAAGCATTGATGCACACGTAAAAGCAGTATATAAAGCGGAAGTACCTAGACGGATCCAGAGCTTCACTCACATGTTGATTAAAGAGGAGAAAGTTTCTAAAAACAAAATTGAAGTAGAAGGCTCTGATATTGAATATCCACAAATAAAGGATAACGGGCTAATTAAGAGCCAAGCGCGGTAAACAGTGCGCAAATTATTCTTTTTTGTTAAAAATTGTTTATTTCGTACGTTTCGGTCTTAATTTCGGACCATCATCAGCAACTGTCAAATACAGATAAAATAAATCTTATGAAGCGTGGATTATCGACTCAAATTCGCATAAAAGTACTTCTAAATTACAATGTTCATTAAGTGCATAACTCCTTTTGTGGTAGGTAAATCTGCAGTGTACTACAAGTATAATATAGGGCCAAGAACACTTCCTTGGGGAAGTTCACTCCAGAATGGATTCTGTATAATTCTGTTACTACATCATTCTGTTTGATTAAGAAGTGTCTATATTGCAGATAAGAATTCAGTATATAATATAAGTAGGTTTAATTTTATTTTATAAAGCAGACCCATCATGCTACACTTTATCAAAGGCTTGAGATATAGCGAGAATGGCCGCTGAGTATTTTTTGCTTCCATCTCATTGTCTTTCTGACGATTTGAATTTGGTCAACTGTGGAGTGTTTCCGTCTGAAGCCAAATTGATGAGTTGATATAAGTTGCTTTTCTTCAATGATTGGCATAAGTTTAATTAGAAGTAACGTTTCAAAAACTTTGGATGATATTGGAAGGAGACTTATCGGCCTATAAGATTTAACATTATTCGCAATTTTACCAAGCTTTAGGATCAAAATAATTAGATTTGTGCTTTCCATTGTGGTGGAAAATAATTCATTCTAAGGATCACATTATGTAACTGACAATGAGTGAGAAAAATAATATCTTCATAAGGTAGTTTTTCAAGTATTCTATCTGTTATAAGATCATATCCAGAACTTTTTTCGAATTTATGGTTTTTATGGATTTCATAAAAACTTTTTGGTAAAAGGACTACTAATGGACAACTCGCCTTGGTGGACCGCGTTAAAAGAGCTTCGTATATATGTTCTTCCTGTTCTAGACTTATCTTTCTTGAGTTTGGTGTGAACACCTTAGCAAGGTGTGTGGCAAAGGTGCCTTTTCCGCATTACTTTTAGCCCAGTTTCCATCTAGCTTGCGAATAGGGAATAGGTGGAGATATTTATTGTGGTTGTTTCGGCTTTTTAGTAGCTTTCCATAAAGAATACTCTGAAGCATCAGAGACATTTAAATTACTTAAGTATTCTTGAATCTCCAGATTTCTTTCTGCAAGAAGTGATCTTTTTAATTCTTTAATGGCTATATTTAATTTTTGCTTTTTAAAACTGGATCTCTTATAACTTGTCATTGTTTTCTAATTTTCCGCTTCTCAGTTAGCTTTTCTCTAATTGATACTGAGCTTACAATCTGATGCTTACATCTTTATCTTGAGAAATAGGTAGCGTTCCATGCTGCCTGTCGAATGCAATGATTGAAGTGTTTCACTGCATTGAATATCTTATTCTGTTTTTAAGCTCATTTTGATGTTTAGCGTAGATGCAATTTGGGCATGGAGATAGGGTCGGTTCGTTTTTTTGTTGTGGAGAATACAAAGCTTTTCTTTATTCATTGCTTTGCTACTTAGATAGATTATAACTGGAGAGTGATCTGAAGATAATTCCAAGCACGATTCTGCTTTGAAGTAAGTTTTGGATATGCCTTTAATAACGCCAAAATCTAACAAGTCAGGTATCTTTTTATTGTCAGATGGCCAGTAAGTAGGTTTACCCGTTGATATAGTTTCCAGGCCCAATGAGTTGATTGCTTTATAGAGTTCCCTTCCCTTGGTTTGAGTCGTACTTGAACTCCATTGAGTACGTTTGGCATTATAATCACGATTGGCATATAGATCACGCAGTGGCGGATCCTGACATCAATAATGGGGGGGAGGGATTTGCAAAATTATTTGGTTTGATATTTTTCTTGGTTTCACGCTTAGCTTTTACTCCAGAATCAACGACGAGAACGTGATGAAACTTCTGTGATCTCATTTTTCCTTCTTTTAAAATTGTATTTTTTTACTTACATTTTTTAAACGGATCCAGCAAAACTGATTTCTTTTAATTTGGAAGGGGGGGAGGTTTAACCCTAACCCCTCCCCCTAGAATCCTTCACTGAGATCACGACACTAGAAGCCTAATATTTTTCACAGTACTTGTTCGTTTTATAATGTCTGATATTATTTTTTATAATGATTGCAATACCATCATGAGCTCTTCCGGCAGGGTGCATTGTGTAATGTGTACCTAGGAATTTTTAAATAACTCTTGTTGGTACAGTGGGCTTCCGAGATGAACATTATATCTATATTATGATTGTAAAGAAAAGTTTTTAATTCTTGCGAGTGTTGTGACAGTCCGTTGGCATTCCAAATACTTAAGTTTAGTATTTGCGTTATGCGATTTTTGCGACAAGAGTAGTTAGTAGATTTAGCATGGAACTCAATTTGTTCATAAGATCTTTCATCATATTTTTTAGTTTCTGAATATCACTTGGGTGATTTGTGTAATTATTGCTGAATTATTACTGTTCACCGATTTACTGGAATCGTTTCTCTGGGATTGACCACGAGCGATTTGAGCGTAGGAAATTCCTGTTTGAATCGATTTGAATGAGTTGGCCTTGCTCATAATGTCTCTGATGGGATGTTTGCTTGCATTCCTTGATTGATTTTTTCCCGTAGAGTTGAATAATGAGTTTTTTGTAGATCTTTATAAATCGCACAGTTTTTGTAGTTAGCAAGATGGTATCCCCCACATAAAACACATTTAACATTATTTGATCTTTCTTTCCGTAAATAGTTTGACATAGCATGATCACCAGTGCATTTCACATCTCGTTTTGCGATAGCAGAAGCCTTTAGTATGTCCGTAACGTTGACAGTTAGTGCTTTGTGGAATTTCGCGTTTTTGGTGGAGTTTTTTCAAGTTTTATTCTACATTGGAATAGCGTCTTGATCTCATATATTTTTTTCATGTTGAAGTCTGGTTTTAGTTCTACATAGAACATAGGCAGAGGTTCTTTTGTATTTCTTTGCTTTATATTACAGATGTTTGTGACTATATGTCCAAATTCGTTTATTTCTTTCTTTAGATCCCCCCGATTGAAGGGTGCATATTTTTAAGTACAACTTTGAGGTTTCTCTTGTTTTTTTCTTCTCTTGTTTTGGCTTGTACGTGTGGAACTCCGTCTCTATTTTGAAGTTTCTTAACAATAGTTGAATAGTTCAAAGAAGTTTTGGATTGGATTTTTACCTGATCACCATTTAAGATTTTGATTTTGTATTCATTTTTGGCTATATGTTCCAAGTAGATTCGTGAGGGATTGAATATTATTAACCCTTACTATGAAGATAGGGGAAAATTTAGATGTTTTTTTAGTTAGAGATTCTTCCTCTTCGTCTTCATCTTGAGCATCTTGTGTAAACATTTCAAATCTGTTTGATGTTGGTATGGATGTACCGAACCAGTAATTTTTTAGTTTAGATTGCTTCCGAGTCTTAGTTATCTTAACAGAACTAAGCCGGGTTCTTTTCTTAGAATTAGATATTACCCATGATTGTTCATGAATACTCGATTGTGTGTCATTTGTAGAGTCCTGTATTTGAGTTTTTAGAGCAGCATTTATGGCAGTTTGGGCCAGGAATGCTTCATTCAAAGAGTTTGATCTGGGTCATTCTTAAAGCATGAATTTGTGAGAAAATTGAGTTGAGGATTTTCCATTTTCCGTTTGCCTGTTGTCTAATTCAGAGTGGTTACCATTTGGGTTACTCACAAGTTATTAATAATAACATTCATAAGAGTCCTACGAGTAGTAGGGAAAAGACGTACACTGCAAAGCCCCTATGTAATATGAAGGCGAAATACGATGAGGTGCTGCTTGGTGCCCCGAAGAGATCGTTTGCCGCCCACATATTTTAACACCCTAGGCAATTCATCATCAGCTGTTCCACCATGGATTAGATGTATCTGTTGGTCCGCGGGAAGTATTTTATTTCTCTCCTACCCTTCAGCCTCCGAGGATTATGACGAGCTTCTCTCTATCCGCCATCGGGAGTATCCAGATTGCCCACGTTCTAATTGCCCACCGTTAAAAGTGACCACGTTTGGAATGCTCACGTTCTGATTGACCACGTTCGGAATGGACACGAGAAATATTGCATGAAGTTCGATTTGACCACGTTCGGAATGGACACGTCCTGTTAGCTGACGTTCAGTTTGTCAACGTTCGATTTGACCACGTTCGGAATAGCCAGGTTCGATTTGATCACGTTTGGAATGGACACGTTCTATTTGCCCACGTTCGGAATGGCCACAGAAAATATTGCATGAAATTTGATTTGCCCACTTTCGGAATGGACACGTTCGATTTGCCCACGTTCAAAATGGACACGTTCAGAATGGTCACAGAAAATATTACACGGAATTCGATTTAACCACGTGCGAAATGGACACGTTCTATTTGCCCACGTACGGAATGGCCACAGAAAATATTGCATGAAGTTTGATTTGACCACGTTCGAAATGGACACGTGCGATTTACCCACGTTCAGAATGAACAAGTTCGATTTGACCACGTTTGGAATGGCCACAGGGAATATTACATGGAATTCGTTTTGACCACGTTCGGAATGGACACGTTCGATTTGACCATGTTCGATTTGACCACGTTCGGAATGGACACGTTTGACTGTGAACAAATTCGGCGGGAATGAACCAATGAGCATCGAGTATTAAGTCAACATATTGATTTACATAACATAGCATAAGCATAAACTCGATGCTCATTGGTCCATACGGTCTTATGCTATGCATATGCAGTTATGTCATTTTATGTGCGATAGGCTTAATGCAGGGGTATAAATTGGACATATCGCTTATTGGTCAGTATAAAATAAGGTCCTTTAATTGATCAGTCATTGCTAGTTACCCTAGGCACCGGTTTATTATTGGTAGTGTCTAATCCGAACGTAACCATTGCGAACGTGATCAAATCGAACTCAGTGCAATATTCCTCGTGACCATTTCGAACAAGGGTAAATCAAACGTGTCCATTTCCGCCGAATGTGGTCAAATAGAAACTCATGCAATATTCCCTATGGCCATTCCGAACGTGATCAAATCGAATGTGTCCATTCCGAACCTATGTGAACTTAGCACCCGACTTTTAATAAATTAAGTTTCCAATAAATAAAACGATATTATTGCGTTTGTAGTTGTTTGTAGTAACAATATTTTCGTTTGTAGTTCAACCCATAAAAAAATAAAAAATTTTTAAAAAATGACTGTCACCCGACTTAAAGATATCTCAAATCCGCTTGCACAGTCCTCTTTAGAATCGTTTGTAGTTGTTTGTAGTGATTTTCCTTTCGTTTGTAGTTGAATAGTTTAAAAGTTATAGCATCTTTGCAATAAACAAATAACGTAACTTTGTCAATTTTAGAGATATCTCGAATCGGCTTGCGCAGTCTTCTTTAGAATCGTTTGTTTGTAGTGATCTTGCTTTCTTTTGTAGTCAAACCGTTCAATAGTTATAAACATTTAAACAAATGGCCAAGAGTAAACTTTGTCAATTTTAAAGATTTCTCAAATGCGCTTCTTCCATGTGATTCACAATCGTTTGTAGTTGTTTGTAGTTATTTTGCTTTCGTTTGTCGTCGAACCGTTCAATAGTTATAAACATTTAAACAAATGGTTAAGAGCTAATTTTGTTATTTGTTGAGATACCCCAAATCCGCTTTTGCAGTCCTCTTTAGAATCGTTTGTAGTTGTTTGTAGTGATTTTGCTTTCGTTTGTAATCGAACCGTTCAATAGTTATAAACATTTAAATAAATGGCCAAGAGCTAATTTTGTTATTTGTTGAGATACCCCAAATCCGCTTTTGCAGTCCTCTTTAGAATCGTTTGTAGTTGTTTGTAGTGATTTTGCTTTCGTTTGTAGTCGAACCGTTCAATAGTTATAAACATTTAAACAAATGGCCAAGAGCTAATTTTGTTATTTGTTGAGATACCTCAAATCCGCTTTTGCAGTCCTCTTTAGAATCGTTTATAGTTGTTTTTAGTGATTTTGCTTTCTTTGTAGTCGAACCGTTCAATAGTTATAAACATTTAAACAAATGGCCAAGAGCTAATTTTGTTATTTGTTAAGATACCTCAAATCCGCTTTTGCAGTCCTCTTTAGAATCGTTTGTAGTTGTTTGTAGTGATTTTGATTTCGTTTGTAGTTGCACCGTTCACGAGATATAATTATTTAAACAATTGTACTACAGGTGAATTTTGTCAATTTTTAAGATTGACTGAAACGGATTGGGCGACTTGATTTAGAATTGTTTGTTAAACAGATGGGTTGAAAGTATTATCTTCGCCATTTTTTAAGATATATGCACTTATAGATTGTGCCGGTTAAGATATTTCTGAATAGGGTCGTCCGCTGTTTTCTAACCATATCAAAACACTTTTTATAAACTGACTGTAATTAAAATCGTTTCTGGAAGTCTGCGATTATCTGAAAATTACAACTGCTGTTTCGAATAGCGTCATCTCATATATGGGGTTTACTCTAGTATTTTTATACTTGTATAACTTATAAACTATTAAATTTAGGAAAATAATTTAGAAAAATGTAGATATGTGACGGTTCTTTTTTAGATATCTAGTTTAGAAATATTAGTAGACACATGTGTGTAGTGTGTGTGTGTGTATAGTTAATATTTTTTGTTTTTTTTTATTTTAAAATTTTTGTATTTTTTTGTATTTTTATATTTTTTATTTTTTTTTGTATTTTTTAATATTTTGATATATTAATATATTTTCTAACTTTATATACTACTTAAAAATACTATAAAAAATGTTCCAGAACAAAAATATAAAAATTTTAATTTCGTGAATAAGAAATCTTAGAAGTGAGTAAATCTTTTTCGGATAAGAACGAAAGAAACTTGTTAAACAAAAAATAGAATTATATAGAATAATATAATAGAATAATTAAGTGGATGTTTTATTCTTAGGTTTGGTTTTGGCTTTTAACATAATATAATATATGTATTTTCTTCTTTTGGAAAAGTTCACGATTGGTTATAAGACATGCTCGTTTATCCATTGAAAAACCGTCATACTTTTGCCACCTATCAGTTATTTTACGTACATATGTAAGATAATGGCCTATAATTTCACCTGGAATATATATTATGGCTGCAACAAGTTTGTACTGCATTTCGCAAAAATACAATTCGATGGGTAATTCAGCCAATGTAAATTGTTTAAACGAGTCTGGATATCCAAACCGTGATGTCAATAATTCATTATCAAGGCATTCAATATTTATAAATATATGCTCTCCGCCAACGCAATTTGAATTGACTTTGGAGCTTTTGCAACGATTGCAAATAGGATTTTGTATTTTGTAGCATTCATGCATTGCTTCTTGCAGTCCTCTCATGCCCTGTTTGTATAATGGAATGGTATTCACATTTAATACAGGATTTATATTTTTTCTTTGGAATCCACATTCATTGCAATCATATGTATATTCTTACGATGGCACATCGTACATTAATTTAGATATCATAGAGGACACATTCATGGCACAATCTATAACGTTGTCCTTCGAAGAGACAATACGATTTATTATTGCAGCTCTTTCATGATATACTTTCTGTGTAATTCCTGCTATGCTTATGTTTCTAATCAATGTGAAAGTTGAATTACACAATTGTTCTACATATTTGTTGTATTCGGACCATTCGCTATAGCCGCCAATAATACATTGTGCAATCGTATCGAAGGGACATGTGTTCTTAACCATCATGCGTTTATTCCCGATTTTAACTGGAGGCAAAGCATTACCATTTATCAATAAAGGTGCAACGCTATTGCATTTAGGTCGTTTATGTAAATTTTCGACCTCTGGACACACGATTAAATATTTTCTTCGCTTTTTTATTTTATTTAAGCCTCTCCATGATTCCATTTCATTTAGGAAATTTGCATGACTTGCCGTATCCTGTGGTATATCACTAACGTGTAAATTGCTTTTTTTATTTAGTTTTGTAATATCCATAAGAATCTCTTCATTTTTAAGTTGTAGGCTGCAATCATTATTGTCACTCATATCGGCGATATCACTCTGTTCGTTGAAACTATTAGGAATACAGGAATCGTTGAAAGCATCGCAATCATGAAATATCTTTTTTTCAGCAACTGCTAAATTGTTACAATCTGATTTAGTTTTATACTGCGATGACAAATTATTAGGTGCATTCAAAAGTTTCATTGTCCCGGCCAATGATCTCAAATGCAAAATGACAAATTTGTCTACTCGGATTGATGTAGCACCTTTAAATATCAAACTTTTTATCTCTCTAAAATATTCCTCATTACGAGCGGAAGACGCAATCGAATTTTCAGTTGTTGTAGACATAACGGCGGTCCACAATAAGAAATGTCTGCTCAATTTGAGAAGACGAACTCCGAAATCAGGGCAATAATAGGGATTAGGACGAGTTCCATTGTCTTCTTTCTTACTATTTTTCTCAATATTCTGTAAAAATTTATCAATTTCATTACTGTATGTCATATCTGTATCATCCTCGGGATCCGTGAATGTAACAAACAAATCAGATTTTGTAACATTGTATACGTTCGTATCTGTCTTTATGATTTGTAGAAGTCTACGTTGCGCACTGTAACAATGGTTGTCAGTATTCTCTACGTCCTCTAAGCTAGAAAAAGCTACAGATAATACATCTGTACATAGACGACTAAAATCGTTAATAGTAGAACATTTCGATAAGATACCAACACATCGAACAAAAAAGTCCTTAATGCTAGCTGCTTTATGAATGAAGCAAGGCCATCGGCACACTAATTTTATTATATGTGCAATTTCGATGCGTATTATACAATCTATTGATGTTTTATGCGTTGGTAACGAGAGCATATTCATGCAATTATTAACGTAACTTTGCAGATCAGTATTATTAAATAAGAGAGCAACGGCATTAAGAAGCGCCAATGAATAATCCGTTACTACTTGTTTCGGACACGGCACACCTGAACGCAGCCACTCCCTCATCCAATATGTTAACATATTTGTATCATGGTGTTCAGACAACATCTGAAATATAGGCAATATTTTTTCATTGAATGCTGTAACTGCTTGATATAAGAATATGAAAGCTTTCGAACCGTCCGATTTCAGAAGCGACTTTACTAAGGATCCTGTTGCATCAATACTGATACTACCGATTTTATCTCTTTCATAAATTCCTTAAATAAAAATATTTGTTCCGGACTCCAATAAATAATGTAAAATTTATCAATAGCTATTTGCTAAACAGCCAGCAAAGTCCAAACTATATTTAACTTCTATTAGAGAAGAAATTGGATCATGTATTTTTGAAACTCCTAATTCTTCATTGCGATACAATTGTTTAGCTTTACGTAAAACATTTTCCGAGTAGAGGTTCGCAGGCTCCATATCTCCGAAATTCATCAATTCATTGGCCTTATTTCTACGCCATGTATATGTTGATTTTTCAAGTATCTCTTTTACAACATTCCTTCTGTTATTTCCTCGTAACTGTCGTTTCTTTACGTGAATAACATCTCTGGTGTCGTATGTAGAGATATATAAATGTATACCTTGTTCGTAAAATGTGGTTTGATTTATTCATGGGCCAATTTGAATGGATACTTTGATCTGATACATTTTTCGAAGTATATTAAAGTCAACAATATTCTTCCCATATAATTTATCCAAAATGCCATTCCTATTTTGTGTGATGTACATATATATGTAACATTTCGTCATCGTCCCATCTAATAAGTCTGACGCAATCTGCCAGACGGGGTCATTATATGGTCTAAATTTATCTTCGTAAAAAAAGTGTAACTCTTTTAAAGCTTCATAAATCTCGGATACGCTCTTCTTCGGTTTGCGAGGCATTCTTACTTTCGCAGAGACGAATGTAGAAAGAAAGGCTTCCGCAAGCTGAACTCACAATCAGTGATATCAGTTTCAAGCCGCTGTTTTATACTCTGCCGCTGCCTGCTACAATAGCGTGTGGAGGGGATAGCGCACGCATGAAAGGAGTCGTATATGTGTTCGCACGGCCAGCTCGGGCAGTAGAAGAGCGCAGACGTACAATTTGCATCTCTTTCTTTCTCGAGCTATAGCTATAGCGAGAAGCCTCGAGAATCCGAGAATCATACGTTAGCGGCCTGGTTCGTTATTAGATCTTGCGTAAAAATGTAAAAATTTTTAATTCAATAAATCTCTTTATTATATTGAAATTTATTCTTTACGTAAAAGATGTAAACTAATTAAAGAAATAAAAAAGAAAGAGTGTGACAGAAATCTATTCTTAGCCAACGTGTAGGTCTTTTTCTCAAAAAATCATGTTAGTAATATTGAAAAAGTCTGTTATTAATTAAAAAGATGAGACTTATTGTTAGTATGAGAAATATAAAATAAAAAATTAAATTATATGTTGTTTTGAACAAATTATTCTAATAGTATAATATAGTTTTTACTTTGCTAATAATAAATATATATGTAGTAAAATAAAAGTACAAAAAAATTATTTCTGCAATAACATGTAGTATTCTAATGTATATCAATTTTAAATAAATAAACAACGTACATGTTGCTCAACAAAAACCGCAATAAGGTGGTGGTCTCTTCTGTTAAATGTATTTAACATATCTTAGAAAATGGCGGAGATGCTACCCCAATCTGTTTAACAAACAATTCTGAACCGAATGAAACAATCCGTTTCAAGATATTTTGAAAATTGACAAAGTTGCCTTGTAATGCAATTGTTTAAATAATTATATCTCGTAAACGGTGCAACTACAAATAAAAAGAAAATCACTACAAACTACAAACGATTCTGAATTACATGGAAAAAGCGCATTTGAAAAATCTTTAAAATTGACAAAGTTTACTCTTGGCCATTTGTTTAAATGTTTATAACTATTGAACGGTTCGACTACAAACGAAAGCAAAATCACTACAAACAACTACAAATGATTCTAAAGAGGACTGCAAAAGCGGATTTGAGGTATCTCAACAAATAACAAAATTAGCTCTTGGCCATTTGTTTAAATGTTTATAACTATTGAACGGTTCGACTACAAACGAAAGCAAAATTACTACAAACAACTACAAACGATTCTAAAGAGGACTGCAAAAGCGGATTTGGGGTATCTCAACAAATAACAAAATTAGCTCTTGGTCATTTGTTTAAATGTTTATAACTATTGAACGGTTTGACTACAAACGAAAGCAAAATAACTACAAACAACTACAAACGATTGTGAATCACATGGAAGAAGCGCATTTGAGAAATCTTTAAAATTGACAAAGTTTACTCTTGGCCATTTGTTTAAATGTTTATAACTATTGAACGGTTTGACTACAAAAGAAAGCAAGATCACTACAAACAACTACGAACGATTCTAAAGAAGACTGCGCAAACCGATTCGAGATATCTCTAAAATTGACAAAGTTACGTTATTTGTTTATTGCAAAAATGCTGTAACTTTTAAACTATTCAACTACAAACGAAAGGAAAGTCACTACAAACAACTACAAACGATTCTGAAGAGGACTGTGCAAGCGGATTTGAGATATCTTTAAGTCGGGTGACAGTCATTTTTAAAAAATTTTTTATTTTTTTATGGGTTGAACTACAAACGAAAATATTGTTACTACAAACAACGACA
Organism: Lasius fuliginosus; assembly: GCA_949152495.1. Taxonomy (NCBI): domain Eukaryota; kingdom Metazoa; phylum Arthropoda; class Insecta; order Hymenoptera; family Formicidae; genus Lasius; species Lasius fuliginosus. The sequence continues at coordinate 13,145,421 of OX424451.1, forward strand.
AACGAAATACTATCGTTTTATTTATTGTAAACTTAATTTATTAAAAGTCGGGTGCTAAGTTCACATAGGTCCATTCCGAACGTGGTCAAATCGAACTTCATGTAATATTTTCTGTGGCCATTCTGAACGTGTTCATTTCGAACGTGGTCAAATCGAACGTGTCCATTCCGAATGTGGGCAAATCGAACGTGGTCAAATCGAACGTGTCTATTCCGAACGTGGTCAAATCGAACGTGTCCATTTTGAACGTGGACAAATCGAACGTTTCCATTCCGAACGTGGTCAAATCGAACTTCATGTAATATTTTCTGTGGCCATTCTGAACGTGTCCATTTCGAACGTGATCAAATCGAACGTGTCCATTCCGAATGTGGGCAAATCGAACGTGTCCATTTTGAACGTGGCCAAATCGAACGTTTCCATTCCGAACGTGGTCAAATCGAACTTCATGCAATATTTTCAGTGGCCATTCCGAACGTGTGCAAATAGAACGTGTTCATTTCGCACGTGGTCAAATCGAACTCCATGCAATATTTCACGTGGCCATTCCGAACGTGATCAATTCGATCGTTGACAAACTGAACGTCAGCTAACAAGACGTGTCCATTCCGAATGTGGTCAAATCAAACTTCATGCAATATTTCTCGTGTCCATTGCGAACGTGGTCAATTAGAACATGGGCATTCCGAACGTGGTCAATTAGAACGTTGTCAGTTTTAACGGTGGGCAATTAGAACGTGGGCAAATTATAGCCACTCATCCGCCATTTGAGGACGCGCTCTGAAGCAGTTACTGATTCCGCATCCAATACTGACAATGAGAAAAACCCAGCACTGGCAGAGATATCAAATTAAAGTACAAAATATCTCGTATAATTATTTACTTTTTGGCCATCCTATTTTATAACTTTTTATGTCGAATATTGTGAGAAATCTATTTATATAAAAAATTAGGTTTTATTTACAAAAACTGATTTTCAAGTAACCTTAAAAAATGACCTTAGTTAAAATTGAAGATTATCAACTTTTTTCCTTCTCAAAATCATATAAATTTTGTTTGACGGTTAAAACTCAATGTATTTTAAATAGGAATTTTTAAAGTCGATGCGAGAACCCTTAGACTCATCGTATTATGTTTTACTTAAGACCAAAATTTTTCTTTTTTTACCGACTGAAAAGTTAGAGGGGATTCCATAAGAATTTTAAAAACTGCCAAATTAACGGACACCCTAATACACACACACACACACACACACACAACACACGCATACAGGGTATCCCATTTTAACTTTTACACCGTAATATCTCGGAAACTAAGCTTTATCGAAAAAAATGTTTTAAATAGAACTTATTCTGTTTTAAGGGGGACATCTTATTATAGACACAAGTCTTATCTAGGTGGAGATGCCTCCGAGATTTCAAGGTGATCTTTGTTTTTTCAAATGGAACTACCCTAATTTTCTTATATAAATAGATTCCTTGTAATTTTTGGCATAAAAAGTTATAAGGGTAAGATGGCCAAAAAGTAACTAGTTTACGAGATATTTTACACTTTAATTTGGCATAATTTTACATAAACTGTGAAAGATCTCGTCAAATATTCATTTTTCGATGACCTTACCTTAATACTTTTATGCACAAAATAATGAGAGGAATCAATTGATGCAACGAAAACACATAGTTTAAAAAAAAATGTAATTTGCAAATAGCTACTACGTTTTTTTTTAAACAAATATGTGTTTTCTTTACACCAACTGATTCCTCTCATTATTTTGTGCATTAAAGTATTAAGGCAAGGTCATAAAAAAATGAATATTTAAGAGATCTTTCACATTTTATGTAAAATTATGCCAAATTAAAGTATAAAGTATCTCATAAACTAGTCACTTTTTGACCATCCTACTCTTATAATTTTTATGCTAAAAATTGCGAGAAATCTATTTATATAAGAAAATTAGGGTAGTTCCATTTAAAAAAACAAAGATCACCTAGAAATCTCGGAGGCATCCACCTAGATAGGACTTGTGTCTATAATAAGATGTCCCCCTTAAAACAGAGTAAGTTCTATTTTAAACATTTTTTTCGATAAAGCTTAATTTCCGAGATATTACGGTATAAAAGTTATAATGGGACACCCTATATATATATATATATAATATATATATACAGGGTGTCCGGAGTCAACCGCATCACCCGTCGTGTGCAGGTAGAGGCAGTTAAACTGAGTAGGAAAGTCCTGTACCGTTTTGCGATTTTCGCAATAATTAATAAGAAATTAAATAAAAAAGAGCGGCCAATCCGTGCGAGTAAAAGCGCGCGGCGAGAAGAGACCTCCTACTGTTTACGTGATTCTTGTCGCGCGGCGAAAATAAAAGCCTAATGTTTACGCGGTTGCTACGCACGCGACAAAGCGGGGAGGAGCACTCTACAAAGGACAATGGATAAATACGAGCAATGCATAACGTTGGACCCCCGCGTGGGCTGTCTCTTCTCGCCGCGCGCTTGAACTCGCGCGTATTGGCCGATCTTGTTTAATTTATTTCTCATTAATTATTGCGAAGATCGCAAAACGGTAGAGGACTTTCTTACTCGGTTTAACTTGCTCTATCAGGACACGACGGGTGATGCGATTGACTCCGGACACCCTGTATATACAGGGTGTCCCAGAATAATGGGGACTAATCTCGTGTGCAGATAGAGCGGACTAAACTGAGTTGAAAAGTCCTCTACCATTTTGCTAAATTCGCAATAGTTATTGCGTTATTAATTAAAATATCTGAGCTAATGAGCGCGTGGAAAGCGGTAGGCCGGAATCGGTAGGCATGTAAGATGGCTTATTTGTTTATGTCTCTTAGCAATAAAAGCATCATCTGAGCGAGAGGTGGAGTCACGCAGCGAACGGTGAGCGACGCGTGATATTTGTTGCTAAGAGATGTAAACAAATAAGCCATCTTACATGCCTACCGATTCCGGCCTACCGCTTCCCACGCGCTCATTAGCTCAAATATTTTAATTAATAACGCAATAACTATTGCGAATTTGGCAAAATGGTAGAGGACTTTTCGACTCAGTTTAGTCTGCTATATCTGCACACGAGATTAGTCCCCATTATTCTGGGACACCCTGTATATATATATATACAGGGTGTCCGGTAATTGACGGATCACCCGTCGTGTGCAGGTAGAGCGAGTTAAACCGAGTAGAAAAGTCCTGTACCATTTTGCAATCTTTGTAATAATTAATGAGAAATGAATTAAACAAGATCGGCCAATCCGTGCGAGTTCAAGCACGCGGCGAGAAGAGACAGCCCACGCGGGGGTCCAGCTTTTTTCGTCGCTCGTACATAGCCATTGTCCTTTGTAAAGTGCTCCTCCCCGCTTTGTCGTGCGCCGAGCAACCGCGTAAACATTAAGCTATTTGTTTTCGCCGCGCGCGTAGTATCACATAACAGTGGGAAGTCTCTTCTCGCCGCGCGCTTGAACTCGCGCGGATTGGCCGATCTTGTTTAATTCATTTCTCATTAATTATTGCAAAGATTGCAAAATGGTACAGGACTTTTCTACTCGGTTTAACTCGCTCTACCTGCACACGACGGGTGATCCGTCAATTACCGGACACCCTGTATACACACACACGCGCGCGCGCGCGTGTGTGTGTGTGTGTACAATTAAATTATACATACATATATTCCGATGTTTGATTCCTATAAACTATAATTTATTTTGTTTTACCTACCTCTCGAATAAAATTAATTACGCTCCACGCAAAAGATATTACGGATTTACCTTTTGGAATAGATTATGGAAGCCCCAATCATCGATCCGTTCATCTATCGAAACCTTCCAACATATTTCAATTGATATAGTGATATAGTGAAGAATACAGTAATCGACAGTAAGAAATGACAGCAATTAAATATTTTATGACAATAGGGTTTATTTTTGCAAACGTATTCTAAATCATTGATCATAGTTCTAAAAACGATCCTATGTTAAAAGTCTTATTACGTTACATTATAAAACTAAAAAGTAATATGTAAATTATTTACAAAATTTATTAACAAATTATTTTCAAGATTTATTAATAAATTATTTTTTAATAATATTGAATGATATTTCTGAATATTATTGATATTTCAATATATTGAAATTTTTTGGGAGACATTTTTATAATTCCATTTTTATAATTACGATTATACAGGGTGTCCGGTAATTGAAGGATCACCCGTCGTGTGCAGGTAGAGCGAGTTAAACCGAATAGAAAAGTCCTGTACCATTTTGCAATCTTTGCAATAATTAATGAGAAATGAATTAAACAAGATCAGCCAATCCGTGCGAGTTCAAGCACGCGGCGAGAAGAGACAGCCCACGCGGGGGTCCAGCTGTTTTCGTCGCTCGTACATAGCCATTGTCCTTTATAAAGTGCTCCTCCCCGCTTTGTCGTGCGCCAAGCAACCGCGTAAACATTAAGCTATTTGTTTTCGCCGCGCGCGTAGTATCACATAACAGTGGGTTGAACTCGCGCGGATTGGCCGATCTTGTTTAATTCATTTCTCATTAATTATTGCAAAGATTGCAAAATGGTACAGGACTTTTCTACTCGGTTTAACTCGCTCTACCTGCACACGACGGGTGATCCTTCAATTACCGGACACCCTGTATATATATTTTTATAAATATTCTGCAGACGTATTATGCTAGCCATATTTGTACTTTAAACAGAAATTTATATTATGAATATGAAATGAGATAACTTAGAAGTATTTAACAATTACATATAATTATCAAATTATAATATATGTATAATAGATTTTTCAATATTATACCTATCTCTGTAACTTAATTCTATAATTGTATGCTGTCATATGCAATAATATAATCTGCTTTAATTATCTGTTACAGCAGCTTCATTCGGAATACAGGAGCACGTACACATGGCACGAGTATACAGGACCGCACGCGGAGCTCGCGGTTGTGCGACGCGCGCCGCAACCGCCGTTATCAAGTAAGTATAACATTCGTAATTATGGTAAGACAATATACATATTTTTTCGTTGTATTTACTTTTAGCGAAAATTAATCTTAAACAGTAGAAAATTATTTACAACATTCATTTACCAACAAAAAGTATAAAAAATTTACTTACGACGTGATATTTCATATGTGTGATCTAAGTAGTATTTTAATATAAAGTTTTAAAATTTATTGAAAATATATATTTGAAGAAAGAATATAATTATATATTTGTTTTTAAAAATATATTTCTGCTTTTGAATAGCTTGACAATGTGATAAATATTTTGTGATAAATTTATTGCAAATGTGTTTGAAGAAAGAATATATAATAGTTATATTTCTACTTTTTATATTTTTGCTTTTAAATAGATTGTCAATACAATAAATATTTTATATAATATATTAAAATTAAGAGAGAAATATGACAGAGTGTCTACTTGTACTTAGGCTTAATGTTTCAATAAAATCTCGCATCTTTCGAGCGTTTGGATTGGCTGTTTTATCTTATATTTTAATTGTTGCACTTGTATTTTAGAGAGAAATAAAAATAAATTATTTTTTTCTATTTTAATGAAATTTAATGAAATTTAATGATATTTATTTTTTAATATTAATAATGATATTTAATGATATGTTTATTTTTTAATGATATTTATTTTAATAATACTGCTAATGGGGATATTTTGAAAAAAATAATTATGCCAATACACGCTCCTGAGAGCATTTTACTTGCTGAATTCTGTTTATTTACATCTTCTTATATTAATCTCGTAAAAATGTTTAGTGACTCATCTACTCGTGTTACTATTCATATAGTTAATGCACTCGCTCTCCATCACATCTCGTTCACTTCATATACACTATATTTTCGCGATTTTATTACGAGAGATACACATGTATTATTTTTTATATATTATATGTTGTATATACAGTGTCCTAAAACCACCGTACTTTCTTTTAATGGGAGATTTCCTGAGGTTATTTGACGATTTCTCCTCAACGAAAATATCGAGGCATCAATAATTTTCGAGTTATAAGTGATTGAAAATAAAGGGCTTTTTGCAAACTAAACTTTATGGAATTAAAATATTATCAAAACTACATTCTTCAGTTAATTTCAGGTCGAGTTTAATTTGATATGATTTTAATTTAAGGCTTAGTTACAAAGATATATGATGGCAAAAATTGGGAGCTTGCAATAAATGATGATCTCCCTCGACATTTTCGTTGAAGAAAAATTGTCTCCAAATAACCTCAGGAATCTGCCATTAAAAGGAAGTACGGTGGTTTTAGAACACCCTGTATATATATATATATATATCCCAGTAAGCAAAACGTTAGCAGTAGATTGGCAGCAAATATGATCAGAACCCCACACCAAAATCATAGCCATCCGCATTAAGCTCGTGTTCTGTCGACAGAACCTGCTGACAGGCAATGTGAGCAGATTGGCATCAGAAATTGCGCAGAGCCTGCGCATATAACCTGAGAGCAGATTGGCGGCAGAAATCGAGCAAGATCTGCAGCTCCTTGCCATTTAAATTAATATTGTAGTTATATCTCACATAGTAAATGACTAATTCAATTTAATTAAATTAATAATAAAGTAAATGGTGAAAATAATTAAATTTAGTTTATAAATCTCGAGATATAATTTATTTGAGAATTAAACTCTTGCTTTATGCTTCAAATAGGCAGTAACCGAATAATTTTCCATTTATCCTGTTGATTCCAATCAGTTTAATATTCTGAATCTTATGTTGGATTTATATCAAATATCAGAAATTAAATTGATAGAAATAATTACTTTTGATCTTATATTAGTAGCCGCGACTTGCAAACTTTATATCTATTTGACAGAAATTTGATTACGAGAAAGTACATCGCATAGCGGTAAGCAAAGGAACTATGGAATCAAATATACTATATGCAGATCCTGTTGTCAGCTGCTAGACCAATTTGTCATCAGATTGCACGCGCGCAAACCTTGCTCGACAATCTGACATCAAATTGCATTGCGCAGATCCTGCTCGATTTCTGTCGCCAATCTGACATCAAATTGCATTGCGCAGATCCTGCTCGATTTCTGCCACCAATCTGACATCAAATTGCATTGCGCAGATCCTGCTCGGTTTCTGCTGCCAATCTGCTATGATAATTCTGTGCAAATCCTGCTCGGTTTTTACTACTGACCTGCTGTCAAATTATGTCAGCAGGTTTTGTAACATTTCTTCTGACATTCTGCTATCATTATCTGATATAACAGGTTTTGTATACAATCTGCAGTCTTTCTGCTGACAAAAATTTGTAACAGACATTTGACAAAATCTGTCAACAGACTTTGCTAACTGGGTGTATACAATATATACATTTCCATCATGTATATATATATATACACACACACACACACACATATATATATACATATATATATACACACACACACATACACACATATATATATATATACATATACATAGGTACATTACATACATATATATATATATATATATATAAAAAATTGTGTATATGTTTACATATTTTTGGATTGTCGTATATAATTTACATGTGTGCGTGCGTGTGTGCGTGCGTGCGTGTGTGTGTATGTGTGTGTGTGTGTGTGTAAAGTCATATATCTGTTCTCTCGATGTTGTAAAATTCTCATTTTGTCCTATACTGATGTTTCTGTGTGAACGCTTAAGTTAAAGTAGATATGCATTTTTACTTGTCGGCAACATGCACTATTCGGGCTTAACTTTTCAGAACAAATGTTAGCTGTCAATCGGATTGGTGGATTCTCATCATTTCCAATTGATTAAGCAAATTATCGCGATTAAGCACGAATATGCGGTTCTTGGCCTCGTTTGAGAACGTTTATATAAATGTTATTATCGTATAAAATTATGCAATTTTTTAATATCTTTTAAATCTTAATAATAATATTTAATATGGATGAAATGTATTATAGGTATTTTAATTAATAAGATAATTAATTTTGAAGTATTTATATAAAATATTTAATTTTGGGGTAGATATTTAACACTGAAAGATAAAGTGTGCTGCGATGAAAACAATAATTTGCTGTAAAAAACTCAAATGTAAATTTTTTCAATTCCTTAGACTTGTTTGAACCATTTACATAATTTAAGGAGAGATTTCAAGAAGAGATTTAAAATTATAATTATAGTGAAATATCTTTCTCAATCGCAGCAACAATAGGAATAATAATAAATATAAAAATTAAGATTTATCTCCTATATAACAAAAAGCAGATAATTCAACTAAAAGTTTCTACTTTAATTTACATAAAATGGAAAATCAAACATTAATTAAAATTAAAAATTAATTCTAACTGAAATAATTTATATTATTATTATTATATTTATATTATTAGTATATGTAATTTATGAAACGTATAATATGTAAGAGGCAAATAAGGCAAATAATATTATTCTTATAATACTATATATCATATCTATTAATATATAATACATATATCTATTAACCCTTTGCGGCACAATGTCCCGTATTTCTGTAGTTTTTCTGTGTTTTTACGCATTTCATAATTGTTTGTAACATATTTGATTCCTTTATGTTCCTGAGACATATTTATATACATCGATAACATAAAAATATTATTATTTTGTATTAATAGTAAATTAGAAACAAAATATCAGCGAAAATTAGCATTTTTAAAAAATGTATGCTTGAAAAAAAAAGATAATAAATATATCCTGAAATCACATTGCATTAATATTTTTGAGGTCGTTGATATCAAATCTGTATTGCTATTCAAAATTTGAAAATTTAAAATAGCAAATCCAATATGGTGGACAAAATGACTAAGAATTTTAAAAAATTACTTATATTTAACTGACACTATATATTAAAGGGGATTCGAGGTTGCTGATTTCAAATTTATTGTCATAATTTGAAAATTTAAAATGGCAGATCCAATATGACGAGCAACATGAATGACAATTATAAAATTTTACTCATATATAGAATAATGTTTATACATCTCATATACATGATTTGTATATATTTTGTTGCACGTAATTTTTTGTATGTACAACGCTGTACATACATTATACTTAATGCGATCTCTAAATACATTGCACATACATAATATTTTCTAGCTCGTTCGTTTACCGCTTATATGACGCACTAAGCGCTATCTACATATCTCGTATTTACGTTTTAATCATGAAAACTATACAAAGCTTGCAAAGAGCGGCTAGTAGGGTTAAAATTGTAATAACTATTTTTATCAGTTTCATGTATCAATTCTGATACAATCCCAATACAGGGAATTCAGATATTGAACTGATTGTTTAGAAGTCGGACACACACAAATAATGTCCTAATGAGTAACACAATCATCCGTTTATTATTTACTTAAAATATAAAATAGAATTTAATTTCCATATAAATAAAATTTTCAATTTTATGAATTAAATTTATATTACTTTATTATTTATTTATATATTATATACATATATTTATATATTAGTATATTATTTATATATTATTTTATTATATATTACGTTGGGCCAATTGTTTTTGTTATATATATGTATATATATTTATATACAGGGTGTCCCAGAATGATGGGGACTAATCTCGTGTGCAGATAGAGCGGACTGAACTGAGTCGAAAAGTCCTCTACCATTTTGCAATTTTCGCAATAGTTAATGAATTATTAATGATTAAATATCGCCGTATTAGCCCGGCCTTCCGCCGAATGCAAGCGCGCGGCGAGATGCGGTCGCCCAGCGATCGAGGTTGCTAGACGCGCGGGGAGTTGTTTATTACAGGCGGCGAGGTGATACACACAGAAAAATATCATTCTATTGTTAAGAAAAATTATTATTCAGTTTACTTTTCTTCTTTTAAGTAACAGTTATCTTTAACAAAAAATATTTTCTTGATAATAGTCTTAAAATAGACTCATTACAAATTTTAGAAAAACTCATTATCATGTACTCAAAAAAAGTAAATATTTTCTTTTAAAAAATATTATAAAATTGTATAGAAGAAAAGTCAGATTTGGTTAATTTGAATATTTTTTATTGAATTTAATATTCTTGATTGAAGTATTAAACTTATTAGGATTCAGAATACACATTTTGAATAAATTTGATGCTTATGATGAACTTATGATAGATTTGCGGATATATGAACTTATGCAATACTTGAAACAAGTAATATCACACAGAAAAATACATACTTAAATAAATATTACTTGTTTCAAGTATTTCATAAGTTCATATATCCGCAAATCTATCATAAGTTCATCATAAGCATCAAATTTATTCAAAATGTGTATTCTGAATCCTAATAAGTTTAATACTTCAATCAAGAATATTAAATTCAATCAAAAATATTCAAATTAACCAAATCTGACTTTTCTTCTATACAATTTTATAATATTTTTTAAAAGAAAATATTTACTTTTTTTGAGTACATGATAATGAGTTTTTCTAAAATTTGTGATGAGTCTATTTTAAGACTATTATCAAAAAAATATTTTTTGTTAAAGATAACTGTTACTTAAGAGAAGAAAAGTAGACTGAATAATCATTTTTCTTAACAATAGAATGATATTTTTCTGTGTGTAGCACCTCGCCGCCTGTAATAAACAACTCCCCGCGCGCCTAGCAACCTCGATCGCTGGGCGGCCGCATCTCGCCACGCGCTTGCATTTGGCGGTAGGCCGGGCTAATACGGCGATTTTTAATCATTAATAATTCATTAACTATAGCGAAAATTGCAAAATGATAGAGAACTTTTCGACTCAGTTCAGTCCGCTCTATTTGCACACGAGATTAGTCCCCATTATTCTGGGACACCCTGTATATACCAACAGATCCTTTTCGGACCGAAAACGAATGTTCGATATTCAAAAATAGACGTTCGATGGATATCCTCTGGACGTTCATGTGCTATTTGGGCATATACATACATATAGATTGTACTAATTATGTATATATGTATGTACCCCTTGGATCTTCTATGCACATTATTCCGGTTACATTTGTACATTTTTACGTACATTACATCAAGGGAGTATATCTATGGAATATACAATATACATATACAATACATTGTATATGCTAAGTATATTTTTTTTAATGTTTTATGGGATAGTCGAGATTTCCTCAATATTGGACACAACATTTTTAATTTTCAAATTTTAAATTTTAAATTTTAAATTTTAAATTTTCATTATTTTGATCGCAGATTTAAAATTAAAAGCTTGGAAAATTCTTACGTAAAATTTCAGCTATTTATAAGTTAAATTTTTTAAATTTTGGTCGCCATATTGGATTTACTATATTAAATTTTTAAATTTTGACTTCAGATTTGTAATCCCAAAAGTCCCCATATGTTAAGTTTAAGCATAATATGTTTAAAAAAAATTTGTGCCGCAAAGGGTTAATACGAAAGGCCAATAACTGCGAATATTTATTAATATGTCTATGTTAGACCCTATTTCGCTGTTCGTTGATTTCTTAGCTAGTCGTCGCTCGAGTTTAATCAACAATCACAATCTTGCACGACCTTCTACAACCTCGTTTTATATAAAGCAATTTGACTGCAATAAATTCCGCGCCGTTGATTTTTCCATTTCGTTGATGGTGCTCGTTTTCTTAAAAAATGAAATAAACCCAATATAGATCATGGGCGATCAAACTCCATATCCTTATCCACATAATCTTTATTTGTGGGCGTTTTCCTGTTGTTTTTCTCTTTTACGCGAGTTGACAGATACAACTCATCAATAATATCGCTAGTGGTGTCGTGCTGTTTGACTTTCACGTGTAAATAAAATTAAAAAAGAGAATTATGATTAATTATAGCATATAAAACGGTAATACAATATGTATATAAATCATAATTAATTGTGAAAATGTAATTTTTATGAGCCAGATAAAAAATATTCCCAGATATTATATGTCTCTTTCTCTCTTATTGTGCTATGTTATTATTATATTGTGATACATTATGTATATTCACGATACCACTGAAGATTTAGAAGAAATACCATATATTTTATTATTAGAAAACGATGATCTAACCTTTCTTTTTATTCATTAAACAATCAGAAAGTATGAGTCATTATTTTCATTATTATTTTACTTCTCATCGATATTTCACGATATATTTGAAAGTAGAATTTAATATTTGATAAGAAAAAGAATTTTAATAGTCTCATATACACGCTGTAGTTCGGAAATTTTACAATTGACCTTGAGATTAGGATTACACGATCGATCATGACGGAAAGTCAATCGAGAAAACGAACATTAAAGAGAGGGCGAGAGATAAATAAGAAAGGTATAACGAAAATGAAAAAATGCGGTGCCACCTGCGAATTCTGATTGCAGCGAAGCAACCAAGCGCGAAGCTGCAATCGGCCAAGTCAACCGAGGATGAGAACAGCGAAGGTAAGACGAACGATTCGGAGCTACGCAAACGCTCAAGTTTCATTTTGATTTTTTTTTCGCTTATTTAATATTCTCAAAAAACCGTCCTCAAATCATAGCCTTATTCTTCTTTTCGATTGCTACTATACCCCTGCCGTTGATTTGCTGGCTAGTAAACGAAGCTTATAGTTGAATGTCAATTTTTTCACTGAACGATCATAATGCTTCTTTTAAAGTCTAAATCTAGTTTATTAAAATTTATATTTTGTATAAAATATATTTGTACAGGATGATTCACGTAAACTATTACAAGTCAATATTTTGAAGAGAGAGAGAGAAAGAGAGAGGGACAGAGAGAGAGGGGGAGAGGAAGGGAGGGAGGGAGGAAAGGAGAGGGGGGAGAGGGGGAAGGGGGAGAGGGGAAACAGAGAGGGGAGAGAGAGAGCGAGAGAGGGGGAGGGGAGGGGTGAGAGGGGGTGAGGAAGGGGAGGGGGAGAGAAAGAGGGGAGAGGAGGGAGAAGGAGGGTGGGGAGGGAGCGAGAGGGGGAGGGGAGGGAGCGAGAGAGCGAGAGCGAGAGCGAGCGAGCGAGCGAGAGAGAGAGCGAGAGAGAGAGAGAGAGAGAGAGAGAGAGAGAGAGAGAGAGAGAGAGAGACTTTTGTTTTATTTATTGATATTTTTATGATTGCAAATGAATTTTGTTTCTAATATCCGAAATTTTTATAAACAGAATAGCTTCTCTTAGGTTTTAAGATTATGTATGTTCTTTTTAAAATGTTTTATGTTCTTTTTATGGAATTGTATGTTTTTTTTGTGCATAAATCAATTCTTTAATTTATTCTGTATATAAAAGTATTAAGTTAATATAATAATATTTTTATGAAATATTTTATAATTTATTTTGATATTTTATAACAAAATATATAATATTTTGTAAAATATTTTGCCTTTTTTTTCCGTGAGTTTTTTTTTATACTTTTACAAACACAAAATAATAAGATGAATTGATAAATATAAAAAACCATATTAGAAAAGTTATACTTAAAAAATATGCATGTTGCAGATACAATACTATATTTTGTTTACTTATATAATTTTATACTTATATTAGGTCACCCATTAATTCTCATAAAAAGTGAGTATTTTACAAGATATTTTATGTCTCAAAAATAAATTATATATGAAATATCTTATAAATTATTTATTTTCTATCTAAATGCAGAATTAAGAGAATTTATTTATATAAAAAACATACTGTTCCATTAAAAAAAAACAAAAGTAATTTTCAATTTAAGAAGCTACTACACACAATTTTGAATGCCACAAACAATTTATATGTCTCTTACAATCATAAAGTGTCAATAAATATTTTCTCGATCTCTTTTCGATTAAAAATATTGATATGTGATTATTCAAATCACTCTGTATATAGGATGCTAAAAAAGTTTAGGAGACTTATAGTAAGTAATATTTTTTCTCATTAAATCGAGTAAAAAATATTTAATGAAAATAGGTCGCAAAATAAAGAAAGTATTCCAACATAATTATTTATAACACATACACACGTATTCTCCTTTTATTTTTATACATATTTTATAACAAAAGATTATTTTATCATTTCGTTTTGATATGAAAGATTTCGCAATTTTGTGATTTAAAAATGTGAAGCATGTATATAAATGAAAGGACATGTAAAACACTTTTCGTAAACATCAAAGTGAGAATATATAGTGACATTTTGTTTTCACAGCGGATGCGATAAATAAAAACAAGCAAATTACTTATTTTACCGAAATCGAAAATTCTTTCTAACTTTTGACAGAATTGATTTTCGACTTATGTTCGTTAAGCGCATTTTTATTCGTCTTAAGTACTATTTAAAGTAAATACTATTTATTCTGCACTTTTTTTAATATCTGTGTTTACACACACACACACACACACACACACACACACACACACGTAAATACATGCAATATGTCTAACTTAATTGGGTATGCGAGATTTCATAATGATTGAAAGATACAAAAACAATGTTTATATGAAAATTGTTTTGTTTGAAAGATGATATTATGTAACATGATTATTTTTGTTGTAAATGGAAGCAGAGAGAGAAGATTTCAAAAATTAAAAAATATAATGTGCCATTAAAAAAAATAAAGTTGATTTTGAAATTTTTTCTATACTTATGCTTACAAAAAAACTAATTACGCCACAATGTTATCTTAAAAAAATCAGATATGTATATATATATTTTGTGTGTGTATGTGTGTGTGTGTGTGTGTGTGTGTGTGTGTGTGTGTGTGTGTGTGTGATGTGTCTGTGTGTGCGTGTGTGTGTGCGCGCGCACCAAGTCGAAACGCTTAATATAAAAATTTTGCTTTTGTTAGTAGAATTATAACGATTTTTTGATTATAATTGATTATAACAATTTTTATTATAACAATTATAATTGTTAGTAGAATTATAACGATTTTTTGATTTTTGGGCCGCCATATTGATCCGCTATTTCGAAAATCCAAATTCTGACTTTAAATTCGTAATCAGTGACCCGAAAAACCCTTTGATAGAGAGTTTTGAAGAAATCGATCTGATGAAACGTTCGGTGTTTAGGTACCCAAGAAAATGGAATTTGTTGATATAAAGTGTCCTACAGTTGTAAATATTTAACCATTTCGGAAACCACGTATATGCATTTCCGTAGATCTTTTCATGAGGAATCCGAATTTGTTGACCAAATTAACGAATATCATCACGTTTCAAAGTTATTTCCATCTGAAAATGTCGAAAAACGGTCTTTTTTACACTGTTAGGTTAGAATCTCTCAAAATCCTGACGTGCTAGACAAATTCTGCGGCCAGACTCGGATTCAGCGCAAAAATTATTATTAATACTTAATATTTTTGTACATACAGATATATAATAAAGATATAATTTGTCTTTAATAAATCGAAATACATGTTTTGTAATTTGTTTTTAATTAATAATAAAATATAAAAAGACATAATAGAATAAAACAGAATAAAAAAGTTTTTCCACATGACAGTTTATTGTAAAGTTTAACATAAAAACTATAATTTTTAATTATTACTTATGTAGTTTAATTTTTATTTCAGTATTTTTATAGAAAGTTAATTTTTTTAATTCTAAAGACATAATTCTTTTTTGAAAAATATTTTATGTTAATATAAATCTATAAGCAAAAGAGTTTAAACAAGAATTATTAAATATTGGAAAAAATATTGTAAATAATTATTAAGTTTGATGGCAAGAATTCATTAGTTTACTAATATATATCATACTAACATAAGTAAAACACAATAAGCTTATTTGTTTTTCTTTAGCAAGTGCATTAAATGAAATTTGAATTTATGAAACCATAAATTCGAAAAGATTTATCCTTTATAATTTTTATGAATTTTAGAAAACATATTTCGAATAATCTTAAATACACATGGGAAGCTTATTATAAATAAAATTTAGTCAAAATAATGTTGAAATAATAGATAAATATGATAAAACTGTCGAAAAGGGAACCTCGTTCTAATGACCTTAACCTTGACATATGTTGTCAAGGTCATATCACTCTGAGTCACATCTTTAAAAGGTTTTAGCCGTCGCTCATTATTCATTAAAAAGTTATTAAAAAAAAGTTTGGAAAATATTATAGCTTGCACTAATGCTAAAGAATGTAATTTTCTGACGTGTGTCTTGCACTCCATCCCGGAAAAACTAACCTAACTCAACCTATTTTATTGTAACTTTGGTAAATATTATTAAGAACGTATACAGTTCACAGTAAAATAGATTAGGTTAAATTGGGTTTTTTGGGGATAGGGATGCAGATGGATGAGCAGAGCCTTTCGCCTGCCTACATATGTATTGTTCTTACACATTTGAATAAATATATGGACGGAGGAATAGCTCCGTATGCATTTTGACACAAAAATTCCACAAATAATTGAAATTGTGAGTTATATTAATAAATTCATGTACATGCATATTAAAAGTTCGTAAAATAACTTTTCAATAAACAACGAGCGACGCTTAATACCTTTTGATACTTACTCAGGACAGTGACCTTGACAAGATATGTCAAGGTCATTGAAATCGGTGAGGTTGCCCCTAATATGCCCTATAATTACCGTAACACACGTTTAGCAATTATTTAAAAATTATTTAACCAATCGTGTTCGATGGAACGTAATGTATACACAGTTGCAGCAATAATTTATTTGTGCTTGAATCAAAGGAAGACAGAAGGAGAAAAAGGAAAGGGAGAGGGAGAAAAAGAGAAGAAGAATGGGAGCGAATATACATACATATCTTATATACTTTTCACTCACAGTCACACACACACACACACACACACACAGCCGCTATAATATAAGCACAGCAATACTCTCAACCACCGACTATCCTGAATGAAATTGAATTGCGATATGTCAACAAACGAAAATCAGTCTCACAATCATGCGTCGCATGAATTTTTTTACATAAACGAGGATGCGAATCCGGTTTCGTAATTTCTATGTGATAAGTCAGAAACTGTTACTCTGCGTAGTATTATTTCGTTAGTAGCAATTCAATGTTTGTTTGGTTAACTCATTAATTACAATTAAGTTTTAACAAAAAATATTCGAAAATTAATTGGTTGAACTTGTTTTGTTCGTAAGTGCAAGGATACCGAATTACAATTGTTTTACGGCAATGATAGTTGTTCTCATGCCGATTTAATCGAACTTTTAATCTACATTGAACTTAACAAAATTTAAAATTTAAATTTTTTTGCTTAACAATTCGGATTTTCATTAGCAGATAATACATCGTGTAAAGTAGGCAAATGGCACTAAAAACTTACTTAGTACCCGACATGACATGTATTACATCGATCCTGTATGCATCTCGTTGCCATTGGACCGTAAAAATAGTGCAACTAAACATATAAAATCGTGTCTATGACGTGTAAAATCATATCGCGGCTGATAGAAATAAAATATAATGAACTTGATTTTCATACAATGAATGCTTTCCATTTCATGATACAAGTCGATTTTTATGATCACTTTAATCAATCTAACCAACAATATATATTTCTATTATATTATTAATATATACTTATTATATTATATTATATTATTAATATATACTTATTAATATAAATGTTTGGAATTTTGTCGTTATAACCATTCTATAAGTTAATTAATAATTAAATTACTGGGAATTTGCTTGAAGTGATCATAGAAATCAAGTTGTGTCACTCGAATTGACTCGTGTCAATTAAATGGAAAATACCGAGATACGCGCGCTTATCATGCGAATTTTTACAAGCCATCTGTTTCGCAGTTTTTCGAAAAAACTTTTTTTTTACATTACTTGATTCTTTAGTTTATGCACCATATTCCTTGTTAAAAATTATACATAAAGTAGAAAGAAAATACAAATATTGCTTAACACATTCGAAATTTAAGTAAAAAGTATCATGTCAGTTTAGGTATTATCTTTATAGATTATCGAAATGTAACATTTGAGTTTATAAATAATGAATAGTTTTTACATGATTATCTTTTACAAACTCGATTGCCAAAAAATAGTTTATTAAATAGCAGGTTATAGTTAAATTAAATTATTGTAAAATTTTGATATCTTATCCAAATTAAGCAAGCAGGTAATCTTTAAGGAAAATTTTATTACAAGTCTTCGATTGAAATTTTAATTTCTTGAAATTTACAATAAGCAAGTTTTATAAGAGAAATTATCTTACGGAAGTAAAGAATAAATGTCAATAGTGATTAATTGGAAAATTATAGACTTATAGAAACTTGATTGTTTCATTCATGGTTATATAGTGCCTATTATTAAATGGCTAACAGGAAGAGAGAAATAAATAAATTCTTCACATTTTTTGTCGGTAAATAGACTGCCATTCTAAAAAGCTATTATATAGAAGGAAAATGACGAGTCGAAAAACCAATGGGCGCATAACGCGATTAAATATTTGAATGATAACATGATAAGTCACTGTAGAATTATAAAAACGAGACGAAAGTTTCTGCGCGACAAGAACATTCGGAATTTTTGCTTTATATCTTTTCATTATTATCGCTCAGTGTCATGTCTTATTTGCTTTTTCGAAAATTTATCTGCATGCCGCTTAAAATTACCTCGATTTTCCATAAATGTCATTTTTTCCGACATTAAAACGCCGCAGAAATTCTACAATTCTTCGCAATTTCTCATTTTTTATTGCAGCAAATATAGTGGCTTCTGTGTTTATCTTGCTTTACATACACTTGGAAAATTGATTAGAATTTTGTCAAGATATCTCGAACTTTAAAAATTATTTTCCGTCATCGAAATAAACTTGCGAAATTGTACAAATACATTTGTAATTGTCATTTGAGAAGCGACGCGGAAATATATTTAAAATAACAACGAATAATAAGAATTATAATTAATTGAGAATTATAATCAATTTACGAACGTGATTCCGGCATCGATTTAATTATTTAAATGAAAAGAATCTCTTAGATGACTCCATTTTTAAGGAAGAAATTAGTTAAATATTATTAAAAAACAAGAGTTTGTGAAAATTGTATTTGATCAATACTTAATCAATATTTCAATAAACTTATGTGTTATAAGATCTATGATTATGCAATACAATTATACAATTGGATATACATATGCGATTGAAAGGCCAAACAAAGCGATGACGTTTTAATTCAGTTTTTAAAAAAGAAAAAGAAATAGTAAGATTTAAGAATGATAAACTTTACAGGACCCACTCTGGAACCACCATTACCCAGACGCAAGAAATGCCCAGAGCTCGCTTACAAGACACACGAGTTTATTACAGCAGCGGATGGTGGTGGTATCGATGCCATCGACTCGAACGTCGTAGCTGATAAGGTATGGGATTGATAATTAATCTGTGATTCTTTATATACTCAGAGTTTAGAGTAACAACTACATAAATGAAAGTATATCATCACACACACGCGCGCAAAAAAAAAGAGTTATTACTCTTTATTACTTTTTTCTTAAGAATTTTTCTTTTTAATTAACATGTTGACTGTTACTGCCATTTTTTCTCTTTTTTTTGTCAATAAAAATTCTGTTTTGTAACGCCAGGATGATTTTTCATTCCTACTTCAGACGCCCGCTATCCAATATTTACATTTTCTATAAGTATATTTGTATTTGGCGCTATATTCTAGATACCAGTTATGAGATAACTTATACATATAGCTGATGTCGATTTATAGATCGCCAACCATCTCATATTCGGCAGTCAACGTGTTAAATAAAGTACCAAAAATTAATTCTTATTTTTTTCTTAGATTTATAATTATAGATTAATTACATTAAAAGATAATTTGGAAATTGAAATTGTAGAGAATTTAGAATTAGTTATAATTCTCTGCAATTCAGTAAAACAAATATTCAGTATATTAAGATTCAAATACAACACTTTACTGCTATGAAATCTTAGCTATCCATAGACATCGTAACTTGTTTTATAGTTAACTAGCTTTTCGGCCCGCGCGAAGCGCGGGCCTCAAAGCTTTTTTATATATACATATATCTATCTATTTATATAAGTACCGTCTGTCTGTCTGTCTGTCTGTCTGTCTGTATGACCGCGAACTACTTCCACATTTATGGACCGATTTTCTCGAAATCGGTATCAAAATTTTGCAAATTTTTCGGGGATGGCTACTATATGTGGTTTTTTTAGTTTTACACCCTCACCCACGCACTCACACATTTATTGACCGATTTTCTCGAAATTGGTACCAATATTTTGAAAATTTTTCGGGGATGGCTACTATGTGGTTTTCTTTAAGTTTTACATCCCCACCTACCCACCCACGCACCCACCCACGCACTCACACATTTATGGACCGATTTTCTCGAAATTGATACCAAAATTTTGCAAATTTTTCGAGGGTGGCTACTATGTTGTTTTTTTAAAGTTTTACATCCCCACCCACCTACCCATGCACCCACACATTTATGGACCGATTTTCTCGAAATTGGTACCAAAATTTTGCAAATTTTTTGGGGATGGCTACTATGTGATTTTTTTAAGTTTTACACCTCCACCCACCCACTCACCCACGCACCCACACACGTACGCACACACACGCACGCATACGCGTTTTTTCAGAAATCCCCTTTTGGTTCTGGCTAAGATGTGAAACCAGCAACTTATTTATAATCATTTATGAAATGACTCACGTCAAGAAATATAAAATGTTATTACCCATAAAGGGTGATTTTTTAAATTTGACAACGATTAATAAATAAATGCTCTCACCCAAGAACGCCAGAACCAAAAGGGGATTTCTGAAAAATTGTGTATGTGTGTGTGCGTGCGTGTGCGTGCGTGTGTGTTAACCGGTGTGTGTTAACTCTCTCTCTCTCTCTCTCTCTCTCTCTCTCTCTCTCTCTCTCTCTCTCTCTCTCTCTCTCTCTCTCTCTCTCTCTCTCTCTCTCTCCTCTCTCTCTCTCTCTCTCTCTCTCTCTCTCTTTTCTCTCTCTTTTCTCTCTCTCTCTTTCTCTCATCAAATACTAATTGTTTATATTTTTTTAAATTAATGTTTATATTTTTATAAAAAATTTGTTTAATTTAATGTTTATATTTTTTAAAAAATCTATACATATAAAATAAATATTTATAAATGTAACTTAACAATTTTATTAAATTTATAATTTCTTTTTCTTATTCTTCTTGTTCTTTCTATCGTCATCATCCTCTTTACGTTTTTTATTTTCCTTCTTGCTTTCTTCCTTTTGACATTCCTCCTTACGCTCTTTCTTCTTACACTCTTCTTGTATCTATTCATATTCTATATATTACTGCATTTACCAATAAATCATCCAACCCATCTTCCAGCACTGAAATTTTTTAAATATAAATAGTAACAAAAAGTTATACGTTTCAAAAAACCTATACAAAAATTAACTAATTAATCTTTTTTTTTACTTTTAAATAATTAATTATTGTTTTTAATTACCATTTCTATTCTTCCATTTCTCTTAATTTTTGTATTTCACTCAATCTATTACCATGCTCTTCCATTTCACTCATTTCCTTTATGATGACATTTAATATATCTTCCAGCACTGAAATCTTTTAAATATAAATAGCAATAAAAAAAAATTAATTATTTTGTTTACTTTTAAGTAATTAATTATTATTTTTAATTACCATTTCTATATTCTTCCATTTCTCTTAATTTTTCTATTTCACTCTGTCTATTACCATGCTCTTCCATTTCACTCATTTCCTTCATGATGACATTTAATATGTGAAACCAGCAACTTAATATAGTCATTTCTAAAATGACTCACGTCAAGAAAAATAAAATGTTATTACTCATAAAGGGTGATTTTTTAAATTTAACAACGATTAATAAATAAATGCTTTTACCCAAGAACACTAGAACCAAAAGGTGATTTTAGAAAAATTGTGTATGTGTGTGTGGATGCGTGTGCGTATGCGTGCGTGTGTGTGCGTGTGTGGGTGCGTTGGAAGTGTAAAATGAAAAAAAACCACATAGTAGCTATTTCCGAAAAATTTGCAAAATTTTGATACCAATTTCGAGAAAATCAATCCATAAATGTGTGAGTGCATGGGTGGGCCGTGGGTGGGTGGGTAGGAATGTAAAACTTTAAAAAACCACATAGTAGCTGTGTTTTAATACCAATTTCTAGAAAATTAGTCCATAAATGTGTGATTGTGTGGGTGGGTGCGTGGGTGGGTGGGTAGGGGTGTAAAACTTAAAGAAACACATAGTAGCTGTGTTTTGATACCAATTTCGACAAAATTGGTCAATAAATTTGTGATTGCGTGGGTGGGGGTGTAAAACTAAAAGAAACCACGACGTCGCCATCTCCGAAAAATTTGCAAAATTTTGGTACCAATTTCAAGAAAATCGGTCCATAAATGTATGATTACGTGGTCAATAAATGTGTGATTGCGTGGGTGGGGGTGTAAAACTAAAAAAACCACGACGTCGCTATCTCCGAAAAATTTTCAAAATTTTGTTACCAATTTCGAGAAAATCGGTCCATAAATGTATGATTACGTGATCAATAAATGTGTGATTGCGTGGGTGGGTGCGTGGGTGGGGGTGTAAAACTAAAAGAGACTACGACGTCGCCATCTCCGAAAAATTTGCAAAATGTTGGTACCAATTTCGAGAAAATCGGTCCATAAATGTGTGATTTCGTGATCAATAAATGTGTGATTGCGTGGGTGGGTGCGTGGGTGGGGGTGTAAAACTAAAAAAGACCACGACG
Source organism: Lasius fuliginosus (assembly GCA_949152495.1). Classification (NCBI taxonomy): domain Eukaryota; kingdom Metazoa; phylum Arthropoda; class Insecta; order Hymenoptera; family Formicidae; genus Lasius; species Lasius fuliginosus. The sequence goes on from OX424451.1 coordinate 13,168,173, forward strand.
TCGCCATCTCAGAAAAATTTGCAAAATTTTGATACCAATTTCGAGAGAATCGATCCATAAATGTGGAAGTAGGGCAATAAATGTGTGATTGCGTGGGTGGGTGCGTGGGTGAGGGTGTAAAACTAAAATAGACCACGATATCCCCATCTCCGAAAAATTTGCAAAATTTTGATACCAATTTCGAGAAAATCGGTCCATAAATGTATGATTGCGTGGTCAATACATGCGTGATTGCGTGGGTGGGTGGGGGTGTAAAACTAAAAAAGACCACGAAGTCGCGATCTCCGAAAAATTTACAAAATTTTGATACCAATTTCGAGAGAATCGATCCATAAATGTGGAAGTAGAGGTCAATAAATGCGTGTTTGCGTGGGTGGGTGCGTGGGTGGGGGTGCAAAGCTGAAAAGGACCTCGACGTCGCCATCTCCGAAAAATTTGCCGAAAAATTTGCGAAATTTTGGTAACAATTTCGAGAGAATCGGTTCATAAATATGGAAGTAGTTGGCGGTCAGACAGACAGAAAACGGTACTTATATATATAGATATGGTTGACTAAAACCATTTTGACTAAACTTCAGTTAATTTAATTGGTAGAATAATCTATAAAAAATTTCTAACTGTATAATTCATCATTCCTAATCTAATCCTTCTCTCGATATATCAAACAACAAAAAATCTATTATTATATTCTATATTATTATATTCTAATAACAAAATAATATTAATAAAATGCAGGTATTACTTGATAGGTCAATCGCCGATTAAGTTAATCGGAATTTTGTCTCTTTCAAAGTGGACCTTAAAAATTTAAATTTATCTGTATAATAAAATTTGGACGCGGCTCTGATTATATCTTGCATACAATTTTTCCGTTGCCTAAACTGATGTATGCAGAGTTCTAAAATCACCGATGATTTATACAATGTGTTTCTTTCTTGCTGATTTCGCGCGTGATTCACGGAGCAGCAGACCAATTTATTGATATACATTATTCCAGAACTGTAAATGTCGTATTTAATATTTTGCTATATTAAAGATAGCAAATTTATTATTAATTAAAACAAAAATAGGAAGAGAGAACTAATAATAAAACTCATCCTAATTAAGAAATTCAAGGTCAGCACATAAAGATTGATATTTTTGAATGCTCGAAAACATTACTGAAAACATCATGAATCTGCTATGAAGAATTTGATAGTGTTTCGATATAGATTGTGCTAGGGAAATTCGGAAAATAAGTACCAAATTAATTCTTATTTATACAAGAACAATAATTAATTTGAAGAACATTTATTGATATAAGTGGCATATAAGACATACTTTTAGTTATTTTTCATAATCACCGCCCACGTAAAGACGGAGATTTGTTCAGTTTGGGGATCAGCTTTTGTATGCCGGCATCATTGAAGTTCGCCGCCTGTGAATTTAACCATGATATGACCTCATTTTTTATCTCCATCATTATCAAATTTTTTTCCAGTCAATTGAGCCTTCATTCAACGTGAAATGCCTATCATCACGAAGTTTTTCCTCAATTTTCTGAAGAAAATCATCTGTGATCACAGACGGCCTAACGCTCATTTATTTATGAACGTCCGTTCTTCCTTCATCAAACTTTTTACACCATTTTGCCATATGCTGCCTGCTTATAACATCACCATAAATATCCGCGAGTTGACACTGAATTTCAGCAGCAGCCTTTCGTGTTAAGGAAATATGACTGACCGCACTTTATACTTGACGGGATTCGACATCGGCATATCCATCTTTAGCCTGTGCCTGTTACAAATGCGACCTACTGAGCTTCATAGTAAAGGAGGTGATGTAGTAAACGAGTCAGTGCTGCCAATGGATAGGCGAAAAATTTTTGACAAAAAATTATTAATCTGCTTATTAATCTAAAGTCTTTGACTAATACATGACCGTTTTTTCCAGGTTTTGGTATGAAAACCACCTTTATTTTGCTCCAAACTTGTAGGATGTGCTTAAGGGCTATACTAGCACTAAATACTTTTGTAAAGGAGCCTAATAGTATGTTCAGTCCCTCCTGAAGTAATATGGGACATATGCCATTTGATCCTGGTGTCTTGTAAAAGTCAAAGGTCTTTATAGCCCATTCCACCTCCCTAGGATATACCATTTTTACTGCTAGTGACCATTTCCTAGGCTTATAAGCCACCTTGGGATTTGTCTCTATCCGATTAGTTTGATTCTCGGAGTTCCTCTGAAACCCTGGAAAATGTATTTCCATTAAGTATTTTAAGATCTCTTCCGTTGTTTTTGTGTACTCTCCGTTAGGAAGCTTGAGACAGCTCAACTGAGAGTTGTTGTTTCTACTGAGTCTCTGGGACACTCTCTCTACTTTCACAGTAATTCCGCCTTTTTTCTTTGCAGCAACTACTGCCTTTCTATATCTCTTCTGGGAGTTTCCTGGTGTCACCATTAGGGTGTCAGCATATCGAATGTCAGCATATCGACAGTAATTTTTGTATATTTGGACAAATCTTACGGCTATTGCGTGCGATTTTTAACTTAATATATATATATTTTTATTTAATTTATTTTCTAATTTATACTAATAACGCTACATTGTGGTTATATTTAAATTAATTCACTGGAAATGGCCCGAATTGGAGCCAAAACGTTCGATTTTTTGTTTTGAAAATATATTTTTATTTGTGCGCACTAATTACAGCGCTGTAGTTCTCATTAGCTGTGTCCTTTCTTTTTAATGTTGAAACGTAAATTAATTACCTGATTTAACTATTCAGAAATACTACGAAGAATTTTATAGTTTCTCTTCTTAATGTGAACAAACTGTTATACTTCTTGCAATATTTAAATTGAAAACGTGCTACGCTGCTCTCTTGTAAAGTTAACCTTTATTTGTCAAAAGCCGATATAATTGACTGCGAATAGTAACATCGCGAAGTACCACTAGCGCATTCTTGTGTCGAATGCTCTAATCGTACAACATACGGGAGAGCGCTATATATAAATATAAAAAATACATTGAAACTTAGTTAATGAGGAAGGAGATGTTTTTTAATAGAAAATTCTATACATTGAGATTTTGCATAATAATATCTCCGTTTATAAAGCATGTAGAGCAGAAATAAAAATACTTTTGTCATATAAAATAGACCCAAGTTATCGATGAAACCTATTACTTAGAAGAACTTGATCGACTTAGTCATTACTAAGATCCCATAATGTAAGATACTTGCAACTGGGCCACTCGCATAAAGACATAATCCGTCTCGCTGTTGCTGCGTGTGATTTTTGTTGCTCGTAACTTGGCGCGAGATACTACCGTCTTTTAAAACTGTCAAGATAGTCAAGTCCCTGCAATCTTTGTTGCGAAAAAAGAAAATTTGTTATATTTTGAAGCTGAGATCCATATCTCTGTCTGTGTTAACGCATTTAGAATGTAGGAGCTTTTTGCAAGACCTCATGTATGTCATCCACCCTCGAATTTATTGCAAATACCGCAGTGCTGCGATATCATGCACTATCCGATGATACAATCGAGAAGAAATGGGATTGATTAACTTGCGAGATGAGCAGGGAAGAGCACGCAATGGCACGCAAGAGCCGTGAAAAAGGGTGACAAAGGGTAACAAAGATAGACAGTTCATAAACACGTTTGAAAGAGTATAAGTGAACAATATAGCTGTTTTAAACAAATAATAAACAGGGGTGTATGTAGTGGAGGGAAACAAAAACCAGGCACATTGTAACAGTCATCTATTTATAATAGCGACATTGATGTATCCATTTTTATTTTCAACCCAAAAAATCGCTAAAAGACGACATTTGCTGACTAACAAAATATGTGAGGTGCGAGTGGCTGAATCGGGAATCGAACGGAGTCTTTCGCTTTCTAGGCAACTGCTCTTACCACTGTACTATTCAGACCTCACACTTTATGCCACTTATAAGACATTATACGACTTCAGAGCGAAATGGTTCAGAATAATGGTTCAGTTTTATTTTATCTGGTCGGTCGCTCAATGCAGCGCCAACTGTCACAGAGAAATCCACGCTAAGCATAGGTACGGTGTAATTTCAGAGAGATGATGGTTTCTCTTTCGCCATTTGGTAGCTGGGCTATGGACAAGCAATTCGATGCAAGAAGCTATTTTCCAGAATCAGATCATAATATTCCCATAAGAAGCTCATCAATTCTATGAAGAAATCTCCTTGGAAGCAAACATGCATTTTTCAGATGATGAGAAAAACAATATTGTATAGAACTTCAGACCAAGATACAAGTTTAGCTAGAGATATGAGAGATCTATAAACTGACTCAAATAATCGTACAATTGCAGGTACAAGAAAACTGAAAACGTAATACTAGTCACAAAATGTGAGATAAATAAAATATTAAATACAAAACTTGTGTTACATATTAAGCTTTACAATCAAACTTTGGCCAGCCTTAATATCAAATTTAAATTTTCGATACAATAACAAAAGTTCAGAATTTATACGTGTACATTTTTTTTTTGAAGGGAATAGAAAAGGAGAGAAAAGGAGAAAAAGAAAGGAATGAGGGCATGTGAGAGAGAGAGAGAGAGAGAGAGAGAGAGAGAGAGAGAGAGAGAGAGAGAGAGAGAGAGAGAGAGAGAGTGAGTGAGTGAGGGAGGAGGGGGGAAGAGGAAAAAAGACAGTGAGAAGGGAAAAGGACAGAAAATAGGGGAAGAAATGAAGAAGAGAAAAAGGGGAAAACAGAAGGAGAAGGAGAAAGAATACTAACTGTCTGTATTAGTTGTGCATACAATACAATTTGACAACTACAGAGTTAAATAAAAATTTCGATAAATTAATATTCTTAAAGCTATTTTATCCAAATTTTGATTAATTGGCGATTAACCTATTAAGCAATATCTGCATTTGATTACTATTATTTTGTTAATATATAGATTAGATAATATGGATGGAATTATTGATTCTTTATTGTTTGACACATGAAAGAAAAGATTAGGAATGATGAATTACCTAATTGTAAGTTTTACCATAAACAATTTTATCAGTTAATAGTTAATTATTGATTAAATTAATTGGTAGTTGGTCAAAATTATTCCTAAAATTGTATGTGTAACAAAAAATTATAGAAACGTACAAAATTGAATTTATAATTTTTAAAGTGCATTAAAATATTAATTGAGCTTAAAATATCATCTTTTGCACTGCAGGAAGTCACATCGACACTGCCACCAAATCAGCTGAGCAAAGCGATATCTCGTATAAGCACCGAATATCGGCTACAATTTGCCTGGCCTAGAAAACCTCAGCTAATGAATGGCGAAACTCAAGCACCGGTTTTAGCGGCGGGTTTTTCCGCGGGCACTACGTGCCCGCCAAGGAAATCGCTCAGCATGGGGGCTCTTAAACAAGGCATGACGACTACTGGACCGGCACCGGTACACAAAAAGCGACCAGGCGATTTCGATCACAAACGTGACGGTACTTGTTTATTGTCATGATAAAATCCGCACATACTCCAATATTAATCAATAGATCCAAAGGAATGTTGTAAGTCTTGAACCAACTTTGTGTTAATTGTGTAAATTGTGTTAATTATAAATTAACCCTTTCGCTACTAACGATCACCATAGTTTCCCACAGACCTATCTCTCTATACGAATGGCTACTATAGTGGTCGTTCGTCGAAGCATTGTTGCGTACGAACGGCTACTATAATGGACAATACGCGCACGAACAGCACATCCGATGGTAAGATAAGAATAATTTACTTATCATGAATGCATATAGCAATGATGTTTATTTATTGGTTATCATAACGAACAAAATAAAATTGTCACAATATGGATTTGTCTTATTAGTGCAATCAGTCGCAAAGAGACTTACAATTAGACTTTGTCCGCGATAAAGTGTACATTCGCAGTTCGCTGTCCCGCTGTTCCCTGTACAGCGACAGCGTAGTAGCGGGCAATTTCGCCGTAACGAAAGGGTTAAAATTTATTATCAGTCACCTGACATTTTTGTTAAGGTAAAATTGATATCAAATTTACAAGGATATTTTAGTAAGACTGGAAATTAGAGTTTTTCTAATGTATTGAAATTTCCTAATTAGGGAAGAAATAAAGCGACATTTGGAAAAAGAAGAACTGTATTACAACTCACAAGAATTTCACTTTTGATCATAATTCCATTCGACTTTAATATGTATTGATTGACTTGATCCGCGATTCTTTCTAATTATATTTTCAATTATTTGAATATCGATATCAATCTCTTCAAAATTTAACATCTTTTTAAACATTTATCAGCATCATAAACAGATGCATGCTTTTCTTTAAAGTTTAATCTATTTTACGACATAAAAGATTTTGATACTGCATTCTACAAAGTAATCTCAATAAATTTTACTTTCTCTAATCATGAATGCAAAAATCAGATAATGTAACGCATATATTTCTTGATCAATTATACAATAAAGAACACTTATTTTCAAACCTTAAAAAAATAACAATATAAGCTATAAGGTTATTGTTACAGTGAACCATTGAAATATACATAGGATTATAGGATAACTTTCTTGATAACTTTGTGATATCCTTTTATACATACTTTTACCAACTTTAATGTCGTATCACCTTCAAGCTATAATAGATAGATCATATGACGACGCATGTAGCCGCATTTAACTTCGCATGTTTGAGGTTGTTTGATAGCTTCATGCATGCAACTGAATTTATACAAGTATACGATAATTGAGTAATGATAAGGGTGTTCGATAACTTTTTTTCCATGAATTTTTCGCTCTTCCGATCCCATACTATAAAGGTTATCGGAATTCTATTTTACATATTGGAACAGGCTCTAGCGTTTCCGATATGATATGAGAGAGAGATAGTATTAATCCAGATAACACATGTCTCTAAAAGATATCTAAAAAAACGACAACTTTCAAAGATTACAGGGTTATGACCATGACAACATTAAAAAGGGGTACATTAATGATAAAGATTTATTACATTTTTTTAATGTACCGTATTTTTTCAACGATAACATTTTAAATAGTCAACAATATCTCCATTTCTTAAAATTTACATCGTTCTCTTGTTGATGATATTTCACTACATGCCAGATTATAAATTTAAAATACTTTCAGCAAGATAATGCACATAATGCTAAAATTGTGACAAGATGTTTAACGTAAATCTAGGAATAGTTTGGAATTCTATATTTGGTCCTATATTTCAGTTATCTTGTTTGGACTGAAACCTCTTAATTTTTTATGGAGTTTTTGAAGGGATAAAGTGTACCTACAATTGGTTATTTTAGATAACTTGAAAGAACGAATTAATTAAAAAAATTAATTGCCCAATTGTAATTATTGAGTAGCTAATGTTATAAAAATATTAAACAATATGATTAACCTAAACAATATGATTAGAAAATGTTTAGAATGTCATGGCAATAGATTTGAACACCTGATATAATAATCTAAGCGATATAAAATAGATAGAAGATATAAAATAAACTAAGCGGATTTCGACTCGATTTTTATTTTTAAAAAGTCGAGAGGCTAAGTAAAAATCCATTCACATTAATATCCCTCCAAAAAAAAATTTCTGCTCTAATTCTCAAAATTTTTAACTTGTAGGATTCGAAAATACCTAAACTCCTAGTTCTAAGTCTTGATGGTTTTGTTGTCGTAATGAGCAGGAGGAAGAAGGGAGAAGACAACTGGACAGGGGCTTGTGCGAAAGAAAGGGACAAAAGAGACACATGTATTTTCTTTTCTTTTCTACCTGATCTTCACCACCAAAACATTGTAGATATAGAAAGCGCTCGATTTATTTTTTATTTCTATGGATTCAACTACAATACAATCAATGTTACAATTTATATAGATGGAAAAAAATAATTTCCTTACTTTTTCTTCTCTCTTTTTCTTATTTATATGTATATTATTATTTGCAATTATACCAATTACATTTCTTCAGTGCATCTGAAATTTATACTTGAGAATATATACGTTTCTTCTTTAATCAAATTCTATTGCAATGCAATGATGTAAAATGTATCAAACAGAAGACAGAAATATTTTTCTTAAAAAAAAATTTAATTATGTCTAAAAGCGAGATTATTATATTCAATGTATGTATTTTTTCTTCATATGTTTCTTATAGGAATTCAGGCGTCAGAACTAGAACCACTAGTGGGCAGCGGAACGGATACAATCGACGGCATAGTACCAGAGGGCGACGAGCGCGAAGAGGATCTGACGGACTTGAAAATAACTTTCAGGTCAGATTGTCAACCGAATATGTTAGTATATTTTCTCGCGTGAAACTTTTATAAAAGGATAGGAGAGAACATACAAAAAAATTAAAAACGAGAAATCAAAGAACGTATCTACGACGATTTTAATCAGTGTGAAGACGCGATAACGTGTGATAACGCGATTACGATGACAACATTGTTACCAATGATGATGATTATGCGATCATTACACATAAAATTGATTATTTGCAGGAATAAAAAGTCAAATAAAATCGTACGGATATCGGATAATAAGATGCCGGGCAAATCGCAAGCGAAACCATTTCCTATGGCGCAGTTAATCGAGCTTCGCCGTCTCGCTGACGAGTACAAGGTAATTCGCGGGATTCGTTTTGTTATTTCAGAACCAAGGTTTTTCTTCGAATTTTTACGCGCCGACTTTCTCCACGCAGTTCATCCCTCCTGCATAAATAACTCATATGATCGCTTCTTATTCTCTTTATCCACCCCATTGCATACAATTGCTAAATTAATCTAATCGTTACGGTCGAGTTCATTTTTCAATGCTCAGGCATCAGCAACAATTTTTCAATCGTCAAAATTATATACAAAATATCCGGTAATAACTGCACAACCTTTCGTATGCAGGTATGTTTTGTATTGTTTTCACGTATTACGTGACGTTTCTCGTAACAACAAAAACTCAACGATTGCAAGTATGCGATCGGATGATACAGATCGCTGCTTTAAGCAACGGTATAATATATTGTACTAACACACGTCTTTCGATCTTTGTCATTAAAAAATTTTTAAAACAATCGCTGAAAGCGATTATTTAATAATAGCCCACTTTATTTTATATGATTTATTATTAACCAACATTTCTGTGTCAAAATTAATGTTCAATTTTCCGCAATTTTGTTATACTACGAATAAAAGGCTCTGATATAAAATATTTACAAATGAATTGAAAGCGAGCTAATTAAGAACCGAGCGCTGTAAGAGGTGCGCAAATTATTCTTCTTTGTTGTTGAAAATTATTTATTGATCAAGAACGTTTCGGTCCTGATTTCGTATCATCATCAGCAAATAAAATGTGATTAATCGTGCATGTGTTTCTCCGTGACTATCACTGATCCTCATGTTGGATACGCGAAACAAGTCCTCCATCGATTCTAGCCGTAAAGGAAGAATTGACCCAGGTCTTGTTGGTTGTAAACATTATGTTAAACATTAACTGTGCGCACAGTTGCGTTTCGTCTTCTGTGGCTCGCGATTCCGTGTCTGGAGGACGAAGTACAGATACAAGATATGGGTTAATTCTTCCTTTACGGCTGGAATCGGTGGAGAATTTGTTTCACGTATCCAACATGAAGATCAATGATAGCCTCGGAGAAACACATGCATAATTAATCACATTTTATTTGCTGATAATAGACCGAAATCAGGACCGAAACGTTCTTGATCAATAAATAATTTTCAACAACAAAGAAGGATAATTTGCGCACCTCTTACAGCGCTCGGCTCTTAATTAGCTTTCAATTCATTTGTGAATATTTTATATCAGAGCCTCTTATTCGTAGATTTCGCTCATTATTCTAGCGATGAGTACTCACAGCCACGGGCTATATCAACGGCTGTCATAACGGCCAAACAGTTGTTAGACTTTGAAAAGATTAAAATGGACACTATACGCCTCTGTCCTTGTTTAGCGGACGTTTCGGCCAGACAGTAGATGTTCGGCGAGTATTCGGTCGGATTAATGATGATACGGAGGATATTGTTATAGTATTATTCCTTTTGCAATTAGAGTTATGGTTGTAACACTACATGGTAGATTAGGTCGTCGTGGAATTAACAACATATATACAACATATAGATGTTGATATCTTTGATTTATATTAGCATCGTGACTGGGGTTGCGGTTTGACGACCGAAGATGAGGCTTCATTGTGGAAACAATTGTCCAATGATCATGCGCTCAACGCCCTATCCCTTGCCAGGCTAGTACATTATTTTCATCATCATTTTCTAATACAGAACTCATTAATTTGTTGTTGCTATTACACGATTGATGTTTCTCACAATTGTTCAATTTGCAATCCATGTCTATTCGTTTTGTGAAACGTTTCACGAAAACGCATAATTAGATATATCATAACCATTGGTCATAAAATATTGCTATCAACAAAAAATCTCCGCAGGAACTACATTTATTCAGTATGGTATTTGAATTTTAGTTTTTATCAATCAAATTTATCACAAACTTGTATTTCATTTTTTCACAAACACATTTTTCAGAAAAATACTGTAAGAACTTAATTTGAAATTACTCTAGAAACTTTTTCAGAAACATGTGGGTTTGATTGCATTTTGTATATCACCCGTTAACGCACTTTAAACCAATTATTACGTATATTTTTTAAAACAATTCATATCATGATGCAAGTTATTGTTTCAAAAGTCATCCACATGTTTAAAGAAATGAATCATCTCTAATGGGATTGTATGTTGTATGTGTGTGTGTGTGTGTGTGTGTGTGTGTGTGTGTGCGCGCGTGTGTGTGCGTGCGTGCACGTGCGTTCAAACTTGAAATCTTACTGATAGATATTGAACAAATATAAATGCATCAAATATTTTGCTATCGAACTACAGATGTCATTTATGTTCGTTGTATCCAACATGTAATCATAAATATTGTTCACTACGGAGTTGTGTCACGTGAAAGAGCAAAAACAATCACGATCTTGCAAAGAAAAATTCACAGATGAGCTCGCACCTTCACACTGATTTCGTCGTAGTTAGCTAACTTATCTCGATTCAAGTGTAATCGATAATTGATTTGATATGACTATCATACAACCGCCTTTTAATCGGCTCTTTAGATCGGTTACCAAGGAGCAGAAGGAGAAGGAGAATAGGAAGGTTGCACCGATCGCTAACATAGCACCGGCGGGACGACCGTCTTCGGTGCAAGCTAGACCGGTACATGGTATATTGCAAGACGACATCAAAGCGGTATGCAAATCTCCTATTGAGTATGCTTTCATAAAATCGACTTTTATCGAGTATTGTCAGAGCATTTTAGGAGAATACAACTTTCTTTTTGTTTTCTTAAAGAACATTTTCGGCAGGGTTAGAATATTAGAATGTTACACCTCCCACACACACACGTATTGTATTACTATTTAGAGATGCTTTTTGTCTAACAGGCTAAATCAGGTATAATTAAAGGATGATTTATTAAATTCGACCTGACTGGCAAATACAAAAAATTCAACACAACGTTTCGGCCCTTGGGTACGGGCCCTTATCAAGTGTTTCTATAAAAAATTAAACAAAATTGACAGTAAGAAACGAACCGCAAATTCGTGATGTAAAGTACAAGATATTTAATAGAACGTTACCTTTCAAGTTGTCAAATTGAAAGCCGTGATATTACTAATGTCGAAACAGAAGACAAGTATATAATATTACAGTGGCTCGCGTCAACTAATATAAACATTGCAAAGACATAGGAACAAACATTACAAAAACAAAAAATAAAAATAAAAATAAAAAATAAAAAATAAAAAATAATAGTCATACTCTGTGTATTAACGTGTCATATATCGGATTTAAATTATCTGTGTCTTTTTGGAGATTAATATTGTTGTTGAACTTTTTTATAAAGAACATCTCAGCAATCTCTCTCTTCTTTCTATGTTTCTCACAGTGTAAAACTTTTGGTTCATTCCAATTAAAATCATGTCCGTATGTAGAACGGTGTTTGCTAATTACACTGTGGTTACTAGGATGTTTCTTAATGTCTCTGCAATGTTCATTTACACGTGTAACTAGTTGTCTTTTAGTTTGACCCGTATATGTCGCATCACAATCATTACATTTAATCATATATACGACATCAGTCTTATGAATTCCATTAATCTTATCCTTGCCTTTCTTAATTAAATTATTAAGTCTTTTTGGAATCGTATAAACTAATTCGAGGCCACATTTATTAAGCGCGATATTTAAATTTTCGCTTAGGTTTTTTATGTAAGGCAAGGCCAAAACAGATGCCGTGTCAAATTTCCTATAGCAAATGTCGGAATTATGGGTAGAGTCCTTACGAAATTTTAACGTTTTAATTCTCTTACAGATATGTGACTCTATAAAAGGTTTAGGGAAGCAATTGTTGACCAAAATATCAGTTATTATTTTAATATTATCATCATGAAAACGAGAGTCAGAAAGTAAAAAGGCACGGTCTACTAAACCCTTTATGGTATTGATCTTGTATTTAAGTGGATGGCTCGAGTAAAAATTAAGATATCTACCTGAAAAAGTCGGTTTACGATACCAGTTGGTCAGCAACATTCCCTTAACCTTACTCACAGTGGTGTCCAAAAAATGAATAGAATTGTTAGTTTCAATCTCATGAGTGAATTTTAAGCGCTGGTGATAACCGTTGAACACATTCAGTATCTCAGTAATCTCAGACGTCGTCGCAATTGCAAAAATATCGTCAACATATCTGTGATAGACAGGTATAGTAAAATCTAATGAATTTAAACACTGAGTTTCGAGGTCATCCATGACCATGTCAGCCAAGATTGGCGATAAAGGAGACCCCATCGGACATCCGAAAATTTGTTCATAGTAACTTCCGTTAAAACTAAAGCTCGTTAAGTCAAGGACAACTGTAAGTGCATGTAAAAATTGCTGTAAAGACATGTCAGTATTTTGTGTGATATGGATCCATCTATTTTCCACTGCTTTCAAAGCCAAGTCTTTCGGAATATTCGTGAATAACGAAGTTACATTCTCTAACGAGAATAAGACATGATTCTCATTAATCTTAGTGTGTCTAATAAGATTAACAAAGGTCCAGCTGTCCTTAATGTAAGAGCTAGGCTTTGGAGTGGATTTCTGTAGAATTTCGTGTAAATAAAGAGCTAAGTTATATGTCGGGCTGCCAATAGACGAGACGATAATGCGTAAAGGATGGTCTTTTTTATGTATCTTTGGTAGTCCGTAACATCTAGGGAGACTACCACATGTGTTTTTTAATCGATTGTATGTCAATTCGTCAATAATCCCGTTATCACGCCAGCTCTTAACTAACATGTTGACCTTCGTTTTTGTAAGATTGATGGGATCTTTGTTTAGTTTTTTGTAAGTTGTTTGGTCATTAAGTAGTTCGGTCATGGTGTCATTGTATTTTGTTTTGTCCATAATTACTGTGACTTGTCCTTTGTCAGCTTTCGTAATGAGTAAGTCATCATTGTCTTTTAAAAACTTTTTGCATTCAGAGAAACTATTCAAAAGAAACCTGTCCATGGAGTTGACATGTTTTTGTTTATTTAAAAATTTTTGTAAGGAATTAGAAACGGAAGCTCTAGTTAGTTCTCTTAAGTTATCTGGAATTCTCTGAATATTGGCCTCTACACTTTTAACAACGTTCAATGTCATGTCTATCCGATCATTCTTATCAACTTTGTCAATAGGCAATCCGAAATTCTCTCCCAAGCTCAAAAAATCAGACACAGATTTTGGGATAACTTTGCTACTGATGTTCATTATCCATTTTGATTTGTCTACGTTATTAAATGCGTGTATATTAGTATTTTGAGTACGTAGTAAAAATTTAAACTTCCTAATTAAACAAAGTTTCTTTCTATGTCTCAATAATTTAAGCTTGCGATTATTAAACTCAAAAAACCTAGTTAAAATTTCATTCGGTAAAGCATTGAAAAGAATATTTTCTATTTTATTAGTCTTAGATTGTAAGAATCTTAAATAAAAATTCAGATCCCTTATCTCAAGATTCAAAAGCCTTGACTGATTACGTTTAGTGAAATTTATAAAATCACCATTAACATTATTATTGAAAAAACTAACACGATTGTGTGACCTGTATATGTGTGCCGGTAAAACCTCATATCTTCTGCATTTCAAAAGGAAAATCAATTGTTGGTTAGAGATGCAGATCCTTTCTTTCGTCTTCATCCACGTTCTTAATGAATGCTTGATGTAATCTCCATACGATCGGGTAATCCATTGGCAAAACGTTTCTTTAGGTAAGAACACCATCTTTTGGTCTCGGTGTAATTTAAGTATCAAATAATTAAATAGAAGTCGCCAGTGATAAATAAAAACATAGAAACATAGAAAGAAGAGAGAGATTGCTGAGATGTTCTTTATAAAAAAGTTCAACAACAATATTAATCTCCAAAAAGACACAGATAATTTAAATCCGATATATGACACGTTAATACACAGAGTATGACTATTATTTTTTATTTTTTATTTTTTATTTTTATTTTTATTTTTTGTTTTTGTAATGTTTGTTCCTATGTCTTTGCAATGTTTATATTAGTTGACGCGAGCCACTGTAATATTATATACTTGTCTTCTGTTTCGACATTAGTAATATCACGGCTTTCAATTTGACAACTTGAAAGGTAACGTTCTCTTAAATATCTTGTACTTTACATCACGAATTTGCGGTTCGTTTCTTACTGTCAATTTTGTTTAATTTTTTATAGAAACACTTGATAAGGGCCCGTACCCAAGGGCCGAAACGTTGTGTTGAATTTTTTGTATTTGCCAGTCAGGTCGAATTTAATAAATCATCCTTTAATTTTATTTATCACTGGCGACTTCTATTTAATTATTTGATACTTAAATGAGGTATATTTAGGATTTTTTAAATTTACGACTTTTCTTTCAGTATATTATAATGTTTAATAGTATATGGTATATATTTTTTTGCATCAAATGAGGTTTTTGAAAAGTATCAAAATAAACGAATAAACATTCATATTTTTACGCATAATTATTCGCTTTCTACGAAGTCATAGCATCCATTGAGCAACATATGATGAATCCCTCTGGAATTGTGCTAGTAGCAAAAATGTAGACAGTAATGAGAAGTATTAGTGGTGTGGGCTAGAGGTGGTGGATAGTGATGTGGCTCTTAATATCTCATTGTCAGTGGTAAAAACAGTCGCCCGGGAAGCAAAAGACTCGGATTCAATTCCCGATATTAAATACTCACGGTCTGATATTTTTCTAGTTCATAATTTAATAATCATGCATATTTCCACATGTATTTGATAAAAGAAAAGTATCCACTGGCGTGTCTGTGTACCCTAGCTTTAATGTTCATCCCAATTTTCACTTCAAGAACGTTAAAGCAGTAAATATTTTGCGTAAATTTAGAGAAAGAAAGAAAGGGAGAAAAGAGAAAAAGAAGGAAGAGAGAGAGAGAGAGAGAGAGAGAGAGAGAGAGAGAGAGGGGAGTTAGATAAAATGATTCTTTCAAAAATTTAAATGTACAATTATGTAGGTGAAATTTCTTTCAAAGAAAAAACAACACTGAAGAACGCGAAAATCATCTGCGTTGCCAGGTTCCTAATTTTTACAAAGATGATTTGAGTCACAACCGAAAACTTGTATAATTCTTATATTTTTAAGTTGTCTAAGTGTTGAAATCATTATATTAAAGTGCGGAAAGATTATGTAAAAAAGTCAACTCAATTTTTGTATAATTTAACTTTCGAAATCAACTTAACAAATAAAAACAAATTCAATTTAAATTTGAATTACTTTCATAATTAATATTAATCTGTAAATTTATATTGCATGATCGGAAGATATATATGTATATGTCCGGTTTTTCAATTTTTTACGACGATTGTTTTCAATATTAATTTTGTCATAGGATAATGATCGAGCCATTGCTCGCGCAAGAAAGGATTTCTTGATCCGCCACCATCTTGACCGTACTACTGGTGTGGGTACGTGTTAATAACTCAGTTAAATCAATTAATTTAAAAATGATATAATAAACAATATTAATATAATAAGTATATTTAATTATACATTAATCTTTATAATTATCACAGGCAATCCGTATCTATATAGGGTGTTTCCTAGAAGGGAAAAAACTAATATTACCGTATTTTTTATCGAAAAATATATTTTTTCTTTTGCAAAATTTCTGAAAATGTACCTTTTCTAAGATATTGTAATTTTTAACGAAATTTAGTTATATATAATATATAAAGAAAAAGCCTTCATTTGGAAATGTTAGTAATCCTGAAAAGAGTTAGTTTATATATTTGTAAGCAATTTGTTAAAAAAATTTATATAAGCAAATAAATGCTCGAAATTATTGCTTTGATTTTTATACAGACTCTTCATCTTCACACCAAATATTTTCACAATCGAATAAAATGAATCAACGGAATCATTGCTATCACTGCACCTTGCAATTATATCCTCTTTTGTCTGCGGAAGATGTTGGTCCTCATAAACGACGACTTGCTGATAATCTCACGAATAGAAATCTATAGGATTTAATTCCGATGTTCTTAAAAATAGGATGAAATAAGAAATATCTTAAAAATAAGATGAGATAAGAATCTATCATTACTACAATCATTAAATTAAAATAATTGTAATACTAGGACGGTCATCACAGTGGTTTCATGTTGACTATATTATGAAATTTTGATTTAATCAGTAGATTAAGCTCCACATATTCCGTGAAACCACACGCATCGTTGAAAATACATTTGGGCCTGATTAACTAAAAGAATAACCCCTAAAAACTTACAAATTTAAACTGGCCATTTGTAGAGGACCAATAAAATTTCCAAATCAAGGATCTTTCTTCATTTTATATTAATTTAATTTCGTTCACTAAAAATTGTAATATCTCAGAAATGCATTTTTTCGAAAATTTTTAAATTTTTAAATTTAAAAGAAAAAATATGCTTATTTTTCAATGAAGAATACAGTAATATTAAATGTTGCCACCTAGGACATTCTATATATCTAATTCGATTAATAAACGAGCAAATAAATTATGTGTACATAATTTTATACAAAAAATATATATATAATTATTAAATTAATTATTTATCAAAGTAATTAAGTACAAATATAATCAACTATATAATTTTTATAAATATCTATAACTTTCTATATATTTATATTTTTTCTCTCCCAGTTTTTTATAAAAATTGTCTTGAAACAAATTCAAGAGAAATTTTGTTCTGCCAAGGTGACGGTGCATTACTTCCCTCTCCGACACGAGAGAAGTTGGAGCCTGTGATCCCACGACGACGCGACGATATCAAGGAGCATCGAGACGAGATTCAGCCACGAACTAAATCCAGTCCGAAGAACAGTCCGAGAACCGGACGCTCGCAGAGTCTTGGACCGACTGTCACCGATCGTAGATCACCTAAACGTCAGCCTACGCGTGCACCGTCCGTTACTAAGGACGCCAAGGTACATTATCTGTAAGATATAAATAAAAATTTTTGAATTTTTGCGCAATATAATAAGTTCAATCTTTTGTTAAGAGACACAGTGTCTCGCGCCAAGTCATGCGCAGTAACAACGAGGCGGACCGTGTATCTAACGGGTGACCATTGAGAATGTGTTGAAAGTAAATTTAGTAAATGGTTATTACTTTGCAACAAGTAGGCCGAACAAAATAAATGAAACGCCATTTTGTAGAGGAGACTTGTCAAATTTTATTACCATAAGTATGAAACAAATATATAATATTTTAATAATTTTAATACACATTATTAAAAAAGGGGAAAAAATTTGCTTGCGCGCATGTACTAATAGTATAACTGTTAAATTCAAGCTTTGAAAGTCAATAAACTCAACGATGCAGGTAGTGCAAAAACTGCAAAATGAAAGACAAATTGTCAACTCTGTTGATCTAGTGGTCAGAGTACTTAGAGTGAGACCAACCAGTACCAGACCAGTACTAGCTTAGTGCGCTATGTTGCTTATAATAGGTCAAAAATGGTCAGAATACTCAGAGTGAGACCAACCAGATCAGTACTATTAGACCATATACTAGACTAACTAAACCAACGGAGTTGACAATTTGTCTTTCATTTTACAGTTTTTGCACTATCTGCTCGTTGAGTTCGTTGACTTTCAAGGCTTGAATTTAACAGTTTTTGGGGTCTCTTTTTCGACTTGAAAAAAACCCCAAGGTCAAATCTGAATTTTTTATGGAAAGGACTATTTCCGTCGGCTTTGTCTTTGTCGGGATCATCAGATATGGCTTTGTCTTTGTCGGGATCAGCGGCAGAAACATCCGACGGTGTCCTATTATAGAAAGAGACAGCACTACATTCCCCTTACGCGGATTTAACAGCCTAACTGTTTTACCCTCGATCCATAGATTCTTAGATCCATGGAAAATTTTCACACTGAGACTTTGTAACGTAACCTACCTACAAGATATATAGAGAAAAAATAAAGATACTTTCTTGATATAATTTGAACTCAAGCTATCGATTAAGCCTAATAAGAATTCGATCGCTTCAGCCATTATTGAAATCTGAAAATCTCAGGTACTCTCAACTAGCCGACTCGCGTATAGATACACGGGGTGCCTCGCTGCTGCTGTGTGTGACTTTTTAACTGCGCGTGACTTTTGGCGCGAGACACTACCGTGTCTCTTGATAATATAATACGTGAATATGATCATGATGCTAACATACAAAAATGTTTATATCTCAGAAACGGTTGAGCTTTCGTCCTATGTTTACTAAGGTTTTTTTACTCAGTATGGTATGTCCTATTTACCATATAAATATTGAATGGTTTTTTGAACACCCTGTATAATGAACAATATGCCATGGGAATCACTTTCAGCGTAACTTTTGGCTATATTCTTTTCTTTAGTCCGTCAAAACGAAATTTCTGTGTTCGATGAGATGATATCGGTTTTCATTTTGATATATGTGAATCGTACAAAAAATATCTCATCTTTTGTGCTTATGTTGTTTAGAAAAAATGCTATCTTGGGGTCGATTCTGTATCTAAAATCTAGTGAAAATGCTGTATCTAAAATCTAGTGAAAAGTGAGCGGTTGCCGCGATTCAGTAACTTTCATCATGGTGAAAATGTGAGCCATCTCACGGGAGTTCGTTCGACAAGAAATTTCTTGTCGAATGGTGAAATCCGAGAGTGAAAGATTGAGAGATAGAGCGAGAGTAAAATCATAGACAGCGTCGTGACGCGTTTTTGACAGTTTATAAAAGGTTAAGTGTCGTTGCTTTGTTTCTAGTTCTCATCGTCGTGTTCATGTTAACATTTTGTCCATTAAAGAACATTAAAGAATTATAATAGTTAATCGAAAATTTGTGCTTCCGTTTATTTCGTTTTTGTCATTGTTTTGTGGACCGTAATCCTCACGCGCCGTTTACAGTTCGTTGCATAAATTACTTTTTGTGTGTGCTTTTATAAATAAAAGCTTTTATGAATATAAATATAATTATATTCTTTTTGGACTAAAATTATCATTATATTTTTACTTATTAAAAGCTATACAAACTTTTTTCTCTCTTTTTTATTTTTAACGAAAATTATTTTTATCTCTCATTTTGTATATATAACTCTAAATATATATATCTAAAATGTGTGTGTAAATGTCATCTATTTTAAGTTTAACAATATTGTTTATTAAATCTAATTGACATTAATAACGGCATAAAATTTTATTTTACTATATTATTACATAAAAAAGTTTCTTTGTTTATTTATATATATATATATATATATATATAGAGTGCTTTTTTATTTAATTTATTCAAGACCAAATTATGTACAAAAAACATATTGATCCAAACAAATATATATTTACTAATAATACATAAATATTGTTTTCTAATGAATAATCATGTTTCTGTTATCTTATTCTTTTATTATGCAAATGTTTTATTTTGAAATGTATTTTTTAAATTAATGTTCGCGCATAAGCATTTTGAAAAAATCTGAACATGGCTAATTGATGTATTCTATAATTGTGTTGTAGCGCCGAAAATTTATTCGCAACAGTTGTAAAAGCTGTTTTTTAAATGGTGAACCTTCAAACATTTGTGATTATTATTTTAGGTACAGTTTCTGTACGTACAAAACGTTTTTCCCCACACTAGCAAATCTAGTGATTTCGTATTTTCACTTCGTATTTTCACTACGTTACAGAATCGCGCAAACTAATTCACGTGAGATGAAAGTGCGAGAAGTGAGTGATCTCACTTGAGTTACAGAATCGACTACAAGGGGGTCGATTCTGTAATTATTTCTGTAATATGTTGATGTCATTCATATTTCTTTCTATTTGGAAGTCAACATTTTTGGAACAAAGTGTGTGCAATAACATGATATATTTCAGATCATTATGAAGCATACTGTGATAACTTTTAATTGATATTCTAACTTTTGATGTCATTTTTTCTAAATGCTTGTGCTAAAGTTTGCTTAAGGTTTATAATCGTGATTTTTCAAGCAAGACACAAAATTCGATGTTTGTTGCTCAATTACGAACATTTTTAACTGCGATGTTACTACACCCACAATACAAAAAAAACTGCCGTTGTTCAGGAGAAAATAAGACTCGGCATATTATGATGTTATAATTTATCAGACCGAAATTTTTCCAACACAATTACAAATTTAAACAGTAGATGATCCAATTCCAGAAATTTTCTAATAAAGCTATCTTATTCACACACATACACACACAACATAATTAAATTCGTTTACTGAAAACAAATTTGAAAAAACAATGTTTTAGATAGAAGAAAAAATAATATCTTAATTTAACGTTATTACTCTTAAAATAATTCTAATTTTATGAGATTATTTAAATGGATAAAGCTTGCGATTTGATATTGCATCAAACCTATATCAAGAAATTTACTTTCCTTTATCAAGGAGAAGGAGAAAGAGACGAAGGATAAGGAGCAGAGGGAGAAAAGCAGCGAACGCGAAAGGCATCCACGACCAAGTAAGTAACATAAATCGAATGATAATTATGTTTTACATTAGCTATATCAAAAGTACTATCAGCCGATTTCCAATATCCCAGGAGATTGTATCCCGAATTGATTGAAGCTCGTAATTTGTCAGTCGGATCCCTTTTGCATTTTCGTGTATAAAAATTGGATTTAGAAATAGAGTACATATATATTTATATTGTATACAACTTTTTCGATTGCTGTCTGCTCTTGTGGGCCTCGAAAGCCGAACGTTACATAATTCGTCGTATACATAATTATATTTGTATACAAAATGTACGCCAAAGATACTCACCGCTCGCGAGATTTATATACATATATAGCATATATATGTATTTATATACATATATACATATATTTTTTTATTTAACAAAATGCATTTTGTTAAACTTGAAAGAATGACGGTAAATATTGACAGAAAAGGATCCCTAGCTTTAATGACCTTGACTTTGACATGTGCAATCAAAGTCACGACTTTATAACTTCCAAAATATTTTAGCCAAATGAAGCTTTATTAAGATAAATTCACAATGAAAAATTTAAAATATTAATCATAGTTTATATAGATCTTACTACCCATTATATATACATACATTTAAAAAACACAGATTTTTGTAAAATATGTTCAAAAATCTCACAAATTTAAAAGTAAATATATAGGCACGGAAAAGACTCCACATAGATTTGTAATTTTCTACGTGAAGCGAGATTCACCACATTGTCCGGTATTTTTAGTTGCAAAACAAAGTTCAAAATATATGATTTTACATGGATTTGCAACTTTCAATGCAAAGCAACATAAATAAATCTTTAATATATGCAGAAAGTTGTAAACATGCAGAACCATGCAGAATCATATAATTATAATTATATAGATCTTGTCACACTGAAAGCGCGGACGATGTGGGGACCTCGCTCTTCTATACTTATTTACTCATTTTTTAATTTTTCAGATTTTTGAACACTCTTATAAGGGACTGTCTATTTATCTAAATATGTGTATGTGTATATGTGTAGAGTGTGGTATGTAAAATTATATACTATATACAGGGTTCCGCCTGCACTAATCGTCGCACCTCTTGTGTGCAGGTAGAGTGGGTTAAATCGAATAGGAAAGTCCTCTATCGTTTTGCGATCTTCGCAATAATTAATGAGAAATTAATTAAAAAAGATCGGCCAATCTACGCGAGTATAAGCGCGCGGCAAAAAGAGAGATCTCACTGTTACTAGGTTACTAGGTACACGGTTGCTAGGGGGGCCCAATACATAATTAAACTTGACTATTAATCCCAATGCTTCGTCACACGTTTTGTAATCGCATAACAACACTAGGCTGTCTCTTCTCGCCGCGCATTTGTACTCGCGCGGATTGATCGATCTTTTTTAATTAATTTCTCATTAATTATTGTGAAGATCGCAAAACGGTAGAGGACTTTTCTACTCGGTCCTACCATTTTGCAATCTTTGCAATAATTAATGAGAAATGAATTAAACAAGATCGGCCAATCCGCGCGAGTTCAAGCGCGCGGCGAGAAGAGACTTCCCACTGTTATGTGATACTACGCGCGCGGCGAAAACAAATAGCTTAATGTTTACGCGGTTGCTCGGCGCACGACAAAGCGGGGAGGAGCACTTTACAAAGGACAATGGCTATGTACGAGCGACGAAAAAAGCTGGACCCCCGCGTGGGCTGTCTCTTGTCGCCGCGTGCTTGAACTCGCACGGATTGGCTGATCTTGTTTAATTCATTTCTCATTAATTATTGCAAAGATTGCAAAATGGTACAGGACTTTTCTACTCGGTTTAACTCGCTCTACCTGCACACGACGGGTGATCCTTCAATTACCGGATACCCTGTATGTCAAAGTCAAGATCATGGGAGTTGGGTCCTCTTTTGTCAATATTTAGCTAAGAAATAATAAAAAGAAGGGATATCAATTTGAACGGTTTCCGGCCCATCCGGATATCAATTTCAAGTTTTCAAAGTTAGTTATTTTTCATGTTAAATTTTGAAAATATATCAAGATTAGATCGATAGTGCAATATCTCTGTGGTGGAAAAACGTTCCAAACATGATATATATCGTCGGACAGATCATAGAATGGGAGATACCTTTATTCCTTTGTTATGTGTTTCGAATATTTCTATGGTTGTTAGATTGTCAAATTTGCTTGTAGAACATCTATAGTTCAAGTAATAATGATAGAGTGATTCATTTTGTCAATAATAAAATGATTCATAGTGTCTTATTTGTTAGAAGTCAAATCTTATATTCTTCAAATAACTCATTTTTTAAGAGCTTTCAGTATAAGTTTCAGATGTATCAGCGTGCACAAAATAATGTTGCGTCTTAGTTGTTTTGTAGTTGTAAACATATAGAGTAATGTATTGAATATAATTCTCAAACCGTCAATTCATGAATATCTGTATTAGCTTATTAGAGTTTTACATAAATAAAATTTATATTATTAAATAATACGCAAGAGAGGGTTGTACTATGAATTCAAAGAGAATGTGTGTAATGTTGATTCATGAATCGACAGTTTGAGAATTATATTCAATACATTACTCTTTATGCTTACAATTACAAAACAACTAACAAGACGCAACCTGGAGTTAATATCCGGATGGGCCGGAAACCATCCAAATTGATATCCCCTTCTTTATTTTCCAATTAATTTAAAAGCTTAAATAATTTAAATATGATTTAAATTTTAATTGCTGAAAAGAAAGCATTTGATTATATTATTATAATCAAATATAATACATATTATATTTTTTATTTCTGCTAAGAATATATTTTCTGAGGTATATTCGCTTAAAAACATTTGCTATGCGGTGAATGTCAGTTACTCATAATTGTCTCCTCATTAATGTTTAGGCAGATGCATGATAATCCTATCTACTTGTCTCTATCTCTTTGCCTTTGCCTTTAAAACTCTCGTCTAGTAATTAGTAGTTATATCGATAGATTGTATGAAGACTATCGTGCGATGTATTTTGCGCCTCTACCGCCTTTTACGATTAAATAAGCAAAATTCTATTTTTATTTTATATGTGATGAATCATGACGATAGGTTTTCATATCGACTCCATCGTTCATGTACGCAGCTCATTATATGTTTGTCATTTCATAATATTTATCGAGAATGTATTGATAAGAACAATAAAGAGAAAGGCAATAGGAGCCAGCGCAGTATATGGAGCGCAAATAAAGGAGAATGTTAAAAAAGGGCCGATTTTGGCCCAAAAAGGTGTAAGTAAAAGGAATAATGTTTTTTGTAGATTTTAACCTCCTGAATACGATAAAATTATTCAGAAGTTCGTAATCGTTGGGGAACACCTTGAAAATTGAGCAAGAACATGTTATATTTATAGAAATTCGGATGATGTATGAAGCCACCACAAAACGCGTCCGTGTGTTTTTTTTGGGAGGGGAGGGGTGAAAAAGAGGTGTGTTTGTAATTACCAGTGATGTCAATTCTAGGCCACTAGCACCCCGGTGATGGGGGCACGCCCACAAAACACGTCCGTGTGAGTTTTTTTTGGGGCAGGGGGGAAGAGGAAAGAAAGGTATGTTTTGTGTGTGTTTGTAAGGGAAAGTGTAAGCAACTGAGTGCGGGGGAAGAAGGGACTTGAGTTTCTGCAAATAAATTGAAGAATAAGAACTTCTAATTGTATGTATATAATTGCAAATAGGTTTTTCTGATTTATTAAATGAAACTTGTGTTACTTGTAAACTTGCTATTCTATTATTATTATTATTGACTCTCATTATTTATATTATTATTATTTATATTATTATTGACTCTCATTATTTTGTGCATAAAAGTATTGGGATAAGATCATTAAAAAATGAATATTTTATGAGATATTTCATAGTTTGTCATGTAAGTTTAGTCATGTAAGATTAAGTCAAATTAAAGTATAAAATATCTCGTAAACTATTTACTTTTTGGCCATCATACTCATAACTTTTTATGGCGAATATTACAAGGAATCGATTTATAAAAAAAATAGGGTAGTTCCATTTAACAAATTCAAAGTAACCTTGTCTTGACCTTGGCAACGCTATCCAAAGTCAAACTGATAAGGTCAGTAAATAGACCTTTTTAAACCCTACAACTTTTGTCTGAAACATTTTTTCCGAAAATACATAGTTTTTGTACAATTAAGAGGTTTCCACACTTTTGGTAAACCCTGTATATCGTCTTAAGAGAGTTATAGATGGAGAAGTTCTATAATCAGTTCTATAATCAGTTCTGCATAGTAAAAAATAACGCCAAGAAAGAAAGAATGTCTATATTTTAAATATATTGTGGTGATACTGCATAATTTGTATATAATAAGCACAGTACTTGGAACTTATCAAAAATCAAATAATTATTGACAAAATCAAACTATATATTGTTGAATAAAAGAAATATAAGATACAGATTTATAAGATACATAGATTTTTAGATTAAGCTTTTGCAAACAAAATTGATCATTTTATATTTTTTGAAAGCTTTCTTTTAGTTTTGCGAGAGCAAATAGATACCAAAGTATCATACTTCCGATGTGCGATCAGTTTCGACTTTCGTCAGAACTAGACAGACTAGGCAAGTTTACGTGAGCGTCTCATGAGCGCACAAGAAACGGCCTAGAGCTTTTCATCAATTGTACTATTTCTTTTACGATATGTTTTAGCCTTCCTCGCGACCACCGCCCTTCCCCATCGCCCTCTTCATCATGCCAAACCCACAACCACCATCATCACCAACACCACCACTACTGTCACTACCGCTAACAGTACTAGCGCAAGTATTGCCTCGGTAAAACATTCCCCGGTAAAGCATTCGGTTCATACGACTGTCCATCACCCACCTACGTCGGGTGCTGCTGCTGCGGCCAGGCCGGAGCGCGGCGTTAAAGATTTAAGCCGAGGTGCGAATGACGAGGTTCAGGCAAAATTGGCCCGCGGGCATCCAGCAGCTGCGGCTGCAGCCGCCGGTAATGATCCATCATCCAAATCATCCTTCGATACGCGATCCGCATCAAATCAAGCCGCTACTGCCGTCGTCCAAGCTAGTAAGTAGCATGTTGTCATGGTCTCGGTTTATAGTATTTCACTCTTTTTTTTAAACGTTCAGTCATTAACCAGCATCTTTGCTTCGTGTGCTCGCTGTTTTATGTATCTATATGTAGGTGTAACTTTGGTGCAGGATATCTCTGTTTCTCTACCTCTATGTAATTTTTCACTCTCTCACTCACTGATCTGTGTCTCTTTCTTTTTTCTTTCCTCTGTACGCTCTAATCATTGTCTTCTCTCGTCATGTTGCACGATAGAATGTCGATTTAGAAAAGTTAATACTTGGATTCTATAATTATGGTAAATATTTTAAACTTTAATACATGAAAAAGAGTTTATTACATGAAGCATAATGATTTCTCTTTTCTTTTAAGATAAGATATTAAAATAAGTTCCTGAATAATAATTAAAAGGATAAATTATATATTGTTTTCTAGTAAATTATGAAAAATAAAAAATGAAGACATTTTTGTCGTATAATTCTATTAAATAATTATAATTTTAAAGAATAAAACACATTATCGCAATACCAGAATTTAACGTCTAATATAAAAATTAATGATATAGATTATATTTCTTTAAAAATGACTTTTCTAGGAGTTAATTGATATTCTAATCAACGTGGATAATCGATATGCTTTAGTGTATACACTTCCAAACTGTTACAGTAACTAATTATTATGCAGGGTGTCCCATAATTCGCGTACCACCCGTAACGTTCAGGTAGAGCGGGTTAAATCGAGTAGAAAAGTCATCTACCGTTTTGCTATTTTCGCAATAATTAACGAGAAATTAATTTAAAAAGATCGGCCAATCCGTGCGAGTAGAAGCGCGTGGCGAGAAGAGACCTGCCGCTGTAACCTGATACAAGGCACGCGACGAAGCGATGGTAGAAGCGCTTTACAAAGGACAATAGTTATGTATATACACGTACATCTTACAAGGCCGATCTTTTTAAATTAATTTCTCGTTAATTGTTGCGAAAATAGCAAAACGGTAAATGACTTTTCTACTCGATTTAACCCGCTCTACCTGAATGTTACGGGTGATACGCGAATTATGGGAGACCCTCTAGAACCAACCCACGGAAAATTACAGAAATATAGTAAAAATATAGAAAAATACTGTAACAAATTATTAAGATAAATTTACTGATTTGAGAGTAAAATTACATTTTTTACTTATTTACAAACAATTTACAAATAACAATTTATAAACCTTAATAAACATTTTTATGATATTTTTGTTTATCTTAAATTTAAAATTCTTTATGATTACACATAACGGTTATTGTCTTAAAAAAAATACAAGCCAGATCAACCAAAACAATTTATTCACATTTTTTGTGAATTGATATCTCAAAGCAGAATATTATTATATATTATGTCGTACAGATCATAGGATGTATTGATTTATGGAAGATCCTAACTTTAATCCTAATTTTTTTAATTGTACTCTCAGGAAAATAATAATATTAAAAGAAACTTAGAAATGTATAAGCATGTAGAATAAAAAAAATATATTACAAAAAACCTATACATATTTAAATTTCAACGGGCTAGAAAGAGCCAAACGCGGATGGTAGTGCGTCAGTTTCAAGAAAAAATTAATTTTTATTGAAATTGATTAGTTGTGCACAGGGCACAAATTTTTCTTGGTACGATACCAAATAATTTAAATAAATCTCAATTCGACATTTTATTTTTAATAAACGCCTCTGTTCTCCCTAAAGACCCTAAAAAACATATATATACAGGGTGTTCAATTTAATATCCGTCTACATTACGTAAAATGTAGTTTCTTAAATGGAAAAATAAAAATAGGTCAATTAATGGAGTGGCTCGTAAACAATTTAGAAAATCGAGTCACGCTAATCTATGAAACCCACTCTGAGTGGAAAGGAACAGGGGACAAATTTTTTAAGTGGAAATCCTCGATAAAAATGACACTACTTGATTGTCTTGAAGAGACAAATCCGATGATCTAGAATGTTAAGTTAGGTATTACAGATTAATCGAACAGAGAGAGAAATCGATACCCTCTAGAGGAGACTATTAAAAATTCGTTGCGATCGTAATATCGAAGATAGACCCTTAACATTATAGGTTGGATTTATTTCTTCGAAATCTATTAAGTGGTGCCATTTTTGTCGAGGATTTTCAAATGAAAAATTTACTCTTCTTTCTCCATCATCCAATGGGTGAGTTTCGTAGATTGGCATATGACTCGACTCGAAATTATTTATGGGCTATCTCATTAATTGTCCTTTACATTTCTCCGTTTAACGGACTACATTTTACGTAAGTCGGACAGATTAAATTGAACACCCTGTATATACAGGGTGTCCCATTTTAAACGACCCAGACAAATATTTTGAAAAATATGGAAGATACGAAAAAACGTTTCATACAAAAGTTGTAGGGGGATTTCGAGGGGAACATAAGATGGTACCATTGGTTTGACCTTCGATAGAAACTTTCCACTGTTATGTGATACTAGGCGCGCGGCGAAAAGAAATAGCTTAATGTTTACGCGGTTGCTCGGCGCACGACAAAGCGAGGAGGAGCACTCTACATAGGACAATGGCTATGTACGAGCGATGCAAAACGCTGGACCTTCGCGTGGGCTGTCTCTTCTCGCCGCGCACTTGAACTCGCGCGGATTGGCCGATCTTGTTTAATTCATTTCTCATTAATTGCAAAGATTGCAAAATGATACAAGACTTTTCTACTCGATTTAACTCGCTCTACCTGCACACGACGGGTGATCCATCAATTACCGGACACCCTGTACATATATACATATATATATATGTATATATTTTATGTATATATGTGTATATACAGGGTGTCTCAGACCACCCGTATCAGCCGATTATATCGAAAACTGAGCGCGGCAGACAAAAATGTTTCAGACAAAAGTTGTAGGGCTTCAAGTAACGCATTACGTAGCAATATCAGTATGACCTTGAAGAGTGTTGTCAAGGTCATATAAAAATAACCTTGAAATTTTTAAATGGAAGCACCTTTCATTCCATATTCTTGTAGCTTATCTCGAGAGCTTTTCAAAACACTATAATTAAGTATCTTTTTATTAAATAGTTTTCGAGTTATGGAGCTTGAAAGTTACAGTACCGCCGGCGTTAGCATTACTCAAAGTCTACCGCGTGGAGGTTGTCCGGTCGGATTTAGATTTCTTTTATATGAGCGCACGCGTGTGTCTGTCTGTGTGTGTGTGTGTGTGTGTGTGTGTGTGTGTGTGTGTGTGTGTGTGTGTGTGTGTGTGTGAATGTATGGCTAGATGCTACATGTGATTAGGCCTGATGTTCGAAATGTTTACCGTTTTCTTCAATACAAGCACGTATTCTTTTCTTGAAATTATTTGTTGTATAAAGAATTTCATCGGCATCTAAAGAACGAATAGCATCGCGTATTCTATGAATCATATTATCTCTTGTCGTAGGGCGTTCGCAGTATATCAGATCTTTTACTCTTCCCCACAAATAGTAATCGAGAACACTGAGGTCCGGTGATCGTGCTGGCCAATGATGTGGGCCATATTTGCCTATTCATTTGTTTGGAAACATATTGTTCAATCGTTGACGAGCAACTATAGATGTATGCGCTGGGCTTCCATCTTGCTGAAAAAACATGTTTAGGCGTAATTGTAGAGGAATATTTTCAAGCAAGAGCGGAAGATTATTTTCAATGAAATTGGCGTATAGAATACCGTTTAAGTCCTCTTCAAAGAAAAACGGCCCAACGATATGTTTTTCAATAATTCCGCACCAAACATTGACTTTCCAAACATGTTGATGGTCAATTTCTCGGAACCAATGAGGATTTTCTTGTGCCCAATAACGACAGTTCCAAATATTTACAGACCCGTCACTTTTAAATGTGCTTTCATCAGAAAATTTTATTTTCTGATGAAAGTTTTGTGGTTGTTGACGTATCCAATTGCAAAATTCAAGTCTGTTTCTAAAATCGACAATCGTCAATGCTTGGTGAAGACTCATCCTGTACGGATGCAGCTTGTTTTCATGAAAAATCCGCTGGATCGTGGCACGACTAATACCAGAATCTCTTTCTCTACGCCTTAATGAATCATGGGGATGCAATTGAGCAGATGCAAGAATTTCTGGCGTCCTTTCCTCTATAACTGGGCGTCGAATTTGTCTACCTTTATTGTGATCCGGTTGAATAATACCTTTATTAATAATTCGTTTACTTAAGCGAGAAAAAAACATTGTATGAGTGAGGAACGCGATCTGGGTATCGTTCTCGCCACAATCTTGCAGCTGCTCTAAATTGACCACCACATTCACCTAAAATAAGCATCATATCCGAAGCTTCTGCGTTTGAATACGACATAGCTGATTAATGAGAATTTCGTTACGTGCTTCTCTGCAAGAGAAGATTATTTTTCTTCGCTGGAGAGCCTGTTAATATTTCCGCTTATGTTAATTTTACTTACGGACTTAATTTTACTAACTTTTAATTTTACGCCATGCGCCGCCTAGCGGTGCTTTTTGCAAGCATGGAAGGGAGGTAGTATGGAACGGGATATGATTCGTAGAATACGCGACGCTATTCGTTCTTTAGATGCCGATGAAATTCTTTATGCAACAAATAATTTCAAGAAAAGAATAAACGAAGAAGAGAAAACGGTAAACATTTCGAACATCAGGCCTAATCACATGTAGCATCTAGCCATACATTCACACACACACACACACACACACACACACACACACACACACACACACGCGTGCGCTCATATAAAAGAAATCTAAATCCGACCGGACAACCTCCACGCGGTAGACTTTGAGTAATGCTAACGCCGGCGGTACTGTAACTTTCAAGCTCCATAACTCGAAAACTATTTAATAAAAAGATACTTAATTATAGTGTTTTGAAAAGCTCTCGAGATAAGCTACAAGAATATGGAATGAAAGGTGCTTCCATTTAAAAATTTCAAGGTCATTTTTATATGACCTTGACAACACTCTTCAAGGTCATACTGATATTGCTACGTAATGCGTTACTTGAAGCCCTACAACTTTTGTCTGAAACATTTTTGTCTGCCGCGCTCAGTTTTCGATATAATCGGCTGATACGGGTGGTCTGAGACACCCTGTATATACACACACACACACACACACACACACGAGAAAGTCCTCTACCTATACATATATATACATATATATATTTATTTATTTATTTTACAGTTATATAAGGAAAAAGTAGGAATATGAAACAGAATGATAATATATGAAATGGACATTATTGCTAAAACTATTGTAGTAATCTGTCGGTAATTATAATAATCATTAGATTTCATTTCGATGACTAGAAAGTACTGGCATCAGTATCACATTGATACGATTTCAGGTCATTGGGGCTGGGTCCGTTATTATGCATATTTACCGGAAACTGTTTTATGCGTCAATGATACACATGCGTGCGCGTACAAACATATGTACGTACACATTTTGATTTTCTTCGCGTAAAATAAGCGTCCTGCGTTGCTTACGGGATTTCTTCTTCAACTATAAAAGAGTACTCTATAGAGTGAGATAAAATATTACAATAGAGACATACGGTTTTTGCAATCGTAAAAACATACAACAAAACTGGTCATATTTCTGCAATAGAGAGATTAATAGCTATATAGAAAATCTTCAATGAAATATCTGGAAAACTCAATAATATCGAAAAAGTATTTCAGACAAAGGGATTTTAAGAAGGAAGTTCAAAATTGTATATTAGGAATCTGTTGAGGTCTTCCTTCTTGCAGAAACCATTCTTGAGATAGTTATAAGTTATAGTTTTTAAAATAGAAACCTCTATTTCTAATATTATCATGTATGTGTAAAGAATAAAAAAAATCCGTTTTGCAAACATATGTCATACTTTTGATCAGGTTATATCAAAATATATCATCGACATTAGCATGCGTTTAACTTAGAACATATATAAATGAAAGGGGATTTGTCTATACCTCCCGCGCCTGTGTCCAACATCGGTGCGAGAGAAAAAGGTAGTGACTCCCAATCGCCCGCAATGCGCATACGCAGATATCGTCGTTGTCATGGTTACCTACTGTTAGTGTGGCAAAAGAAGAGCAAGAGTTGACGTAATAACCTTCCCCAACGGTAATCATGAAAAAATCATGGCAATGGCGATATCGGCGCATGCACATTGCGGACGATGGGAGTCACTATCTTTCTCTCTCGCACCGATGTTGGACACAGGCTCGGTACTCAATTCTCCTTCCATTTATATATGTTCTAAGGTGCCCAAGATATATCACGTAGAAGTTGCATGGTCAGATATCGCACCTCTGTGTATGAGTGAGTGCATAGACTTACATAGATAGACTGCGCGTCCTTATGGGCGCGCTGAAGACTACATTGAAGGACAGAGATATTGCGTGAATGATGCTCTCTCTCTTGCTTTTAAGAGAGGGGGACCTCTTCTCCTCTTCTCCTCTTCTCCTCTTCTCCACTTCTCCTTATTTCCCCCACCAACGCGCATGTTAGACAGAGACACACTCACTCAGGCTATTGCTCTCTCACTTTAATGTAGTCTTCAATTCGTCTCACAGGACGCGCAGTCTATTATATAAGTCTATGGAGTGAGTGTACTCTGAGTGTGCGTGCGTGTTTATACAAATATGTCACAGTATATACAGTAGCGCAACTGTCGGCACTTTGATGATGGGCATAAACTGCACATGCGCGAACGAAGTATGTAACCAATCATGACAAGGATCTTCCGTCTCACTTACTCTCTCTTTCATAATTTTCTCTCTATTTTTAACTTATTACATATACACTATACAGGGTGAGGTAAGGCATCTAACATTAGAACATACACTATACAGGATGAGACATCTGTCTGAGATCAAATATCTGTTAGTTTTGAGAATGTAGAAAATTTCTAGAAAGAATAATATTTGCTTTAAACGAAATAATATAATAATAAACATGTCTTTAAGATAGAAATTTTTTCTCATTAAATTTGATTCTATAAAAAATACTCATACGGTCATCTGAAGATGAATATATAATAAATAACTGAATTTCTTTTCCTCTGTTTTCAGGATTTTCTCAAAAGCAATATCTGCAAAAACTAAGATCAAAGTGCTTCCTAGAAGAAAATTGAAAATTTGTACGATCTTTGTACAGATAAACTATTCTCTCTAATTCTTCGTTCTCAGCTTTCATTTAGCACTATTCACTGAACATTGAACACTGTTCACTAAACATTCTTCCTCTATTACTTTATTATTTTATCGCACTCGTGGTCACTCAGATCATTCGTGGTTTGTTCCCGCTACTTTCTGCCGTTAAATTATTTAAATTTAATTGCCTTATATGGACATTTCCAGGATTGAGAAAGAGAGCGCAAAGAGAGAGGAATTAAAACAGAAGATTGTACTGTGATTGATTACATATCTCGCTCGTGCATGTGCAGTTTATTTTCACCCACACTGAAATTGCCAAAGTTGCGCTCTACTGTATGTGTATATACTGTGAATATGTAGATATAATGTATATGCGTATATATTATGTCAAATATATGTGTGCGCTGTGCTTGCGGAAGCGCGCACAAGTTCTGAGCTTTTGCTCAAAATTATTGCTAATTGTTATTCGTGTTGTCATTAATTCTTCTTTAGTAGCATTGTCGTTACTTTACCATATAAAATTTTGTAAGCGTTATGTGTATGTGAAGTTTTTTTAACCTAACCTAGAGCATCTTATTTTCGCAACAGCAATGGTTTCTCGGTTAACGAAATCATTCAATCATATATAGTTTATTTTAGTTTATGTCGATATAATTATAAACAAACGACTGCAATATATCGGGAGTAATATCCATATTAGAAACATTCCAATCACAGAACAATATCAAGATTTAAAAACAAGCTAGGCAAAGCTTTGTTTCGAAAAAAAGGCACTATAAAAATATTGATAATATATATGATTTTGATAATCAAACAATTGTCTTGGGTATATGATATATAACAATCTACATTTACTTCGACCCAACTGGCATGTATTTAATATAAAAAGTTATTACACAACGTTTCGACCCAAGTCCCGGGTCCTTATCAAGTGTTACTAGAATTGACAAAACATACAAATCGAAAAATTAAAAAAATTATAATAATATATGTGGGAAGGAATAGATTTTGAAGCAATAATTAAGTAATACCTAATGAATAAGATCTTGAGTTACATTACTCTTGTCTATTTAAATGTTGAACCTCATTACGTTAGAGCAGAACGAAAACTAACTAAAAGACACAAGTCGGGAATTTTTGATCCTAAGGTCGTATATAAGAAACATAAACATAAAAATAAAATCACATAGCTGCAAAAACATTATAAACAAACTCAGACATATTATTCAGATATATTACACGCTGTATATTAACTTGTCATAAATAGGGTTTAGATTATCGGTATCCCTCTGTAGATTAATCGTATTATCATATTTTTTGATGAAGAACATTTCAGCAATCTCTCTTTTTCTTTTATGTTTTTCATAGTGTAAAATATTAGATTCTAACCATTTGAAATCATGTTCAAATTCTGTTCTATGTTTACTAACTACGTTATGATTACTTGGGTGATTTTTTATATTGCTGCAATGTTCTTTTATGCGCGTAGTTAACAATCTTTTTGTTTGTCCGATTCATTAATTAAAGAGCACATTCAAAAAAGAATTAAAGCAATAAAGTACAAAAAAGACTCCCTATACAGCAATGAAAATGAACACGTAATTAATAAATACGATACATCCAACTTCGTGACTTTACCATACATAAGGAATCTAATTTACATCATACTCTTGACAAATTAGGTCTCAAAACTTTGTACACAATTCCGAAAAGACTAAATAATGTTATTATGAAAGGTAAAGATAAACTAGACCGTTCACAAAAAACGAACATCGTATATATGCTTGAATGTAACGATTGTGACACAAAATACATCGGACAAACAAAAAGATGTGTAATAACTTTTTATATTAAATACATGCCAGTTGGGTCGAAGTAATAATTATCTTTGGAATTTTATTTATCACTGGTGACCATTATCTACTAATTTCTTGTTTAATCTACATTTAGTTTACGATTGAATGTAAGTTAGATATTCCTTGATCAACAGCATATCGAAATCAAACAAGTATTACCTGTATTACGTTACGTTGGTTTAAGACCTAACTGATGAAAGCTCAATCATGTAGTCATAATTACGTATTTTTTAACAATGAAGTAACATTTCATGCCAACGCTACTATATAAATCTTAAATTATTGATTATTGAAAACTTGGTGAATTAGATAAATTGATAATAAGCATTGATAGAAAGCAAATACATGGTGTAGTATTATGAAAATTTGGATATTTGTTGTTCGTAATTCTACGATGATGATCTCATCGCAACACTATATCATAAAATATTTTGTTTCCACAAAATATACTTTACTTTTGCTTGGAAATTAATTTAAATGTACGGCAAAAAATGAGTCGAATAAGATAGTACATTATTCGATTTTCTTTGAGAAATAAGAGAACACCTTAACAAAACATCTTTAAATCGACCGTATGTTCTTCGTTTTGTAGCCTGTGCAAGATCTTTGAATTTAACATCAATAAACTTATTTTTATAGGGCTACAATAAGAATTTTTATCATTAATGACAATAAGTATATCAGAAGACATGAAAGGAATAGAAAATGCCTGCAATAATATTCCACACAATGTTTTTGTCTAAACAATCGAAAATTTTTAGCAAAAACTAAGACTTTGTTAGAAACAAAGTAGCAACGATTTTGAACAAATGTTTCGAATTTGCGCATGCATTTCCATACATACACACATATAACATGCATTAAAAAATATATAAAAATCCATGCAATCTCTACACAGTCATCTTAGATGACGCTAATAAAACTGGCATTATGCGCGTATTCGTGATTTACGATGCGTCATTCGCGATTCATATAGTTTATGAATAGTATGGAGCACGTTTTACATACAAATCTTGAAACTCAGGTCGATTTTGGTGGTGGGGGTTCCCAAATGTAATAAATTTATAGTTTTACGGCACTATATATTATCACCATGCGTCGCTGCTATCGCAAAGTGTCAAATCATAGACGTATAATATATAGACCGAGCGTCTGGCTGAAGCGGCATCGACAACTTAGAAAGAGACAAATGCTTAGTACCGTAGATCTGTCCTTCTTTTGTAGTCTCAAGAGTGGGGATAGGAGCGAAACCTGTCGGAGGGTACCAGGGTCAGAATCTGTTCCTTCTCCTCATATTCTCCTTCATCCCCTCTCATTCCGTCTGTTTTTGCCTTCCACCAATGATCGCAAGTTTCGTTCCCTTCAACTGCGTTACTAAACAAAGATGGATCTACGGTACTGAGCATCCGTCTTCTTCTAATCTGTCGATACGGTTTTCTATAGGAAATGCAGGCAATGCTCGGTCTATATATTATACGTCTATGTGTCAAATGCTGTCGCATGCTGTCAAATTAAATAATACCGTGCTAATATCTAAAGCGGGGAGCACACAAACTTGCATAGGCGCATAAACATATACATATGAAAATTGATTGGTCCATAAACGTATGCATAAGAAAATAAATCAATCGAATTTCTTATGCATACGCTTATGCGCCTATGCAAGTTTGTGTGCTCCCCGCTTAACCCACGGAACCAAAATTCAGTTTGGATTGCTGCACAGTTCGTTTATGCTTATCGCATAAACCGGTTTAGAGTGACACTCACGGTTTTGGATTGCAGTGTCATTGTTATACGAAAACACTGTAATAAACTTTGATGATTAGGTTAGGGCTAACTTGCATCTATTTATTAGTTCCGCCCT
Organism: Lasius fuliginosus; assembly: GCA_949152495.1. Classification (NCBI taxonomy): domain Eukaryota; kingdom Metazoa; phylum Arthropoda; class Insecta; order Hymenoptera; family Formicidae; genus Lasius; species Lasius fuliginosus. Next base: position 13,205,241 of record OX424451.1, read on the forward strand.
TGTCTCACAGTATACTGACCACAGACATTTATATGTATACTAGACCGCTAATTCCCTTATATACTATACGAAAAAATGGATCCCAAAAAGTATGTACTACAGAGGCGAGTGAGTATCTGCGCATGTGGAGTGTAAGTGGTAAAGAAGAGGAGTGTGCTGTATATGTGATGTGTATGTAGCATACATGTAGCACGAGAGTGGCACGTGACATATATTGCTTGAAATTTAACCAATCAGATGTGATTGCTATACCACTTACGCAACGCATGCGCATGATTATGTACATACTTTTTGGAGTCATGTATTTTGGCGAAGTTAGCAGTCTAGTATACATATAGATGTCTGTGATACTGACCGACTGCAGTGACTCACAAAGCGAACTATATTTTTTATTAAAATTGAGAACCTCCCTCACCACTAGAGTTTCAGGACCTGTATATAAGACAGTGGTATGGAGAGAAAATTCGTCACATTCACATTTGTGATTCGTCATTCGCCAACGAAGCAGTTTTTCAACGAAATCAAAGAGTGCAATTCATTCGTGTTGATTTGTATGTAGCGCTATACTATGGTTGCTTTCCTTTTAGGAGACACAAATCGACACAGGTTAACACACTCGAGCACAGTTTGTCACAGTTAAATGGAACGCGATACACAGAAACGGATACACAGTGTGCACTGCTTTTAATACCTAATCTTACAAGATTTATCGTAAAACTTCTCAAACGTGTTTTCAAGTTTTATAAATGTATGTATAATATATTATACTGTATATAAATATTTTTATCACTCGAAATATATTATAAAAATAGAGTTTATTTTTATTTTTTATTGTTTATTTCTTATTGCACAAACAATTCAAACCTTAATAAGGATAAGTACTAGATTCAAAGATTTTCTATCGCGAAATACTGGGAATGGATGCGTTCTTCGGTCAAAAGCACATTCCAACTCTCCTCCCGAGCAGAGTCGAATAGTGTCGATTGAGTTTGAATCAAATTCTAAATGGAAAGCGTCGTGTGTCGATTTGTGTCAAAAGTGTCGACTGTGTTCCCTAAAAGGAAAGCAGCCTATGTGTGATAATTCATGGTTGTTTGTATGTCTTCATGTTGGGAAGTAAGAAAGTAAAATAAAGACATTATTGTCCATGATTTATCAAAATTAGAAGCGCCTGCCCAAATATTTGCTGAAATATCACGATAAATTATGTTCATTACAATGACGAATCACGAATGATTAACTACGAATCACGATAATGTAGACGATCTACAATAGCGTACGACGAATTTCCATAAATTATTACGAAATCACGAATTACGAATCGAGAATACATGCATAGTCTGGTGCCAACTTAAAAAAAACGTCAGCAATGTTTGTGATAGTATGATCAAAAGTATGTCATCTAATATGCTTTTTGAAATAAATTTTTCTTATTTTTTACAATGGTTTAGGTTTAGATAGAGATAAAACTTACAAATTTTTATTTGAAAAAATACATCTTATGAACATATTTCAAAAATAGTGATTTTAACAGATTTTTAACATGCATAATTGAAATTTTTTCTTAAAACACTATAACATCTGTCCGAAAATTTTTTCCCGCGATATCGTTTAGTTTTTATTTATTCACGTAAATTACGGTGGATTATTTACTTTCAACTTTGCTAATAATGTAAATTGCAACAACTTATAATTGTTATTTCTATCGCTAATATTTGAATCTTTATAATATCAGCTATGTGTTCTTGCCATTGAAATAGATTACCGATTACCTTTTTCTTGCCTCTGACAATGACGATATACACATACTCGTATATCAGCAATATAACTAAAGACAATTTTTCAATCCATATTTTTCTGAAAGATTGTTATCTGACCGATACAAGGATAATAATTGAAAAAATTAAAGAAAAAATAATTCTAGAAACAGATTTTGATGTTGAATTTCAATATAATTGATTTTAATATTTTAATATTTTAATAATAAATGATGTTTGAAGTTCTTTCTCAAAATAATATACACATGATATACGTCATTTATATTTAATAAAATTGAGATATGTTTTTATAATAATAATGAAGGAATAAAAGCTCTACTAAAAAGAACTCTTATTCCTTATTTCGTTAAAATAGTGGAAATAATTTTCATTTACAAAATCGTTAAATAAGTAATGCTAAGGACAATGAAATTTTAGTTTAAGGAAACTTTGTGAACTCAATTGGAATTTAATCCTTTTGTCATAAGAAAGTATTATTCTCTTCGAAAAGAGCTTTTTATAACTATACTCAACATAACTAGAAATGCCTCTTCGAAAATGAAGAACAAAATTTATTTATAGCGCAAATATAGCTCTTTTTTCTATATAATCTCTTTTCTCTTCTTCTAAAAACTTAATCATGGAGCAAGCGAATAACAAAATATAATGCATAATATAATGCGAACACATAATATAATGCATTATCCGTAAGGAATCGAGTAATTGTTTTCGTAATTTATAACACAAACGATACAGCGTATGTTATAACTTTTATCAACCTGTTGAGCGACACATACACACCATACTATATGTATTTATGTATCGTGTGTATACATACATCCGCATTGTACCTTCCTATCTTTTTTGTTGTATGCTGCATTTGTATCTGTATGTATTGTTGTGTATCTCTATATTGCATCCTAAGTACGCCAGTGTATTTCCAGAATATAATATTTACACTATGATCAAAAAGTTCCGGGAATTGGTAAATAAAACAGATTTTTTGTTAATTTTCGGGTACATTTATTTTATCGCCTTCAAAGTAGCATCCATCTGAAGCGATGCACATATGCCAACGCTTAACCCATTCATCCATACACTTTTCATAGTCCGATGAAGGAATGGCTTTCAATTCCCTCGTGGCATTTTCTTTTATTTCATCTATGCTCGAAAATCTTTTTCCACGAAGCGGTAATTTAAGTTTTGAGAACAGGAAAAAGTCGCAGGATGCCATATCCGGAGAATACGGTGCTTGTTGGATGGTATTTACTGCGTGTTTGGTCAAATAGTCGGCCACAATGCGTGCTTTGTGAGAGGGAGCGTTATCATGGTGCAAAATCCAAGAATTGTTTTTCCATAATTCCGGTCGTTTTCTACGCACAGCATCTCTCAAACGCCTCATTATGCCCAGATAATACTCCTTATTGATTGTTTGACCCGTTGGCAGGTACTCATAATGAACAACGCCTCGATAATCAAAGAAAACAAATTCCCGGAACTTTTTGATCATAGTGTATATAGTTATATATATATATATATATATATATATATATATATGTATATATACACACTATATGTACACATATACATATATTATTCACAACCGTATATTCTTGTCTACTTACTCGAAAGAGAATTTTGCCTGCACTCTCGATAGCATTAAATCTCTTAATCTCCTCTCTCTTAAAAATACTAAGACTAATATATAAAAATATATCACGATCTCGATATTTTCTGTGTATTAATAAAGGAACAAATACAGGGTGTCTGGTAATGACCACACGACCTCTCATATGCAGGTAGAGCATATTAAACTGAGTAGGAAAGTCCTCTACTAAAGTTTTACGATCTTAAATATCGCTCTTCAATATCTATATCTTCTCAATAACTAGAGAAATTAATTTTAAAAAATCGGCCAATCCGCGCGAGGTTCCAACGTTACGCGCCGTTCGAACATAACTATTGCCATTTGTAGAGTGTTTCTTCCAACGCTTCTCGTCACGCGCCTAACAACCGCGTAACATTGGAATGTTTCTTCTCGTCGCGCGCTTATACTATACTCTATTCTACTTATACTATGCTCTACGCGGCGCGAATTAGCCGATCTTTTTTAATTAATATTTCATTAGTTATTGCCAAGATTATAAAACGGTAGAGGACTTTCCTACTCGGTTTAACCCGCTCTATTAGCACACGAGAAATCGTGTGCAGTCATTATCGGACATCCTGAATATTTCGTCGCAGCAGCGCAAAATAATCAGCACTATTAATAATGATTTCAATGATACATACAGAGTATTTTAGATTTTTCTAGCCAAATAGTTAAATGATGTTCAATGATGTTCATTGTTGTTCAATGACACATTATATATCACAAATTCATGAAAAATTATTCAAGCCTAAAAAAATATAAATATATTATTAATTTTCCAAATTTCAAAGACAATTTTTCCGAAAAGCTAGGAACGAAAAATTGTATTATACATTTTCAATCAGTTTTGCACGAAAAATCACTTTCTTTTCAATTGTACTGTTATGCATTTCCTAATCTATCAGTATAATATCTATATATTTTGGCCTATAATTATACAGTTCAACAAAGAAAATATAAGAAGAAGACGCCACTTCCTGCAGTTTTTTTATGCTGAATAGAATTCTGGTTTCCAAATTGCTCCATATTATAATTTTGATAAATTTGTAGTTAAAGTTGTAAGAAATAACTATTTTAATGTATTTTGTTAAATTATTACTATGATATATAATATGTTGGAGAAGTTTTATTACAATCACACACACACACACACACGTGCGCGCGCACGCATGCACACAAAAAATTGAATGTTATTAAAACTTTCAGTCCTCAAAAGAAATTTGTTGTGTCAATTATGATTAATAAGATATTTATGGTTACCCACTCGGCATGTAATATTGCTGAAATATAGTAATGTTCGGAAATGGTACAGAAATATTTCATTAACATTTCAATTGTAACTTTGCATCTGAAATATTTCAGAAACATTACAAAAAAATAGTATTCAGTCGCTAGTTCGTTCGTTTACCGCTATGCGACGTGCGATGTGCTATCTATCTCGTATTTAAGTTTTATTCATGAGAATTATATAAAGCTTGCAAAGAGTGGCTAATATTAAGAGATTAAAGATATACTTTTAACGCACTTTTATGATAATGTAATTCTCTGGTAAACGACTTCTATTAATATAATCAATGTTAATGTATTAGACATATTTCTGAGATATATTTATTTCAAAATATGTCTATTATATTGCAGTAATATTATCGAAATATTGCTGAAATCTTTCAGCAAGGTTGCATTTGAAATGATTGCGGACATTGAAACATTGCAGAAATGTTACAGAAACGGTCGTGAAATATTTCTGTAATATTGCTGAAAGGTGTAATATTTCAAATGGAATATTGCAGCAATGTTCCAGAAATATTACATGCCGAGTGGGTAAATATATGCAATCTGAATTAGATAATGAAAGATTTATCAAATATAATTTTCAATTATATTTATTCAAACTTAAGGAGATGTCTGAATACAAATGTCAAAATTGACAAATTTAAAATAGCAGAATTAATAGGGATGTCAAAATTAAAAAATGTTTAGATTTTTGCAAAAATTTATATATTGTACATATATACATGTAAAAAGTTGTATATAATTGAATTTATCAATTTTGACATTAGATTTGTTTTCAGCGATCTAAAAAAACTTTATGTTTCATATTAAGTAAATAAATACAATTGAAAAAAGAACTATTTGATAGATCCTCAATGATCTAATTCACAATTTTTTCGCAAGAGACCTCATATTTAACTATAAATATCTTATTATATACATATAATCATAGTCGATATAATAAATTTCTTTTTAAGATTAAAAGTCCTAACAAATGCTTAATTTTGATTACATTTGCCAATACGTCAAATACGTAGCTATAATATAACAAAATACATTAAAATAGGCCTTTCTTGCAACTTTAACTGCAAATTTCTCAAAATTGTGACGTGGAACACTTTGAAAACCGGAATTGTATTCAGCATCAAAGCAACTGCAGGTAGCGACTAGTCTTGTTTTTGTGTTCGAAAAAAGTTATTTTTTACTGAATTGTCTCAGATATTTATGATACTGCTGAAGTAAATTTAAATAATTAATTAAGTGCAATATATGTTATATGTAGTTGATATACGAGGGTGGTCTGAAAAGTTTCCGACCTCAACGTGAAGATGACAACACTCGTAAATAAAAGCTACTGAATTTCGTTGTTCATCTGTTGACAGTTACTCATCTAAAGTTTCAGCCATTTTGGACGCGCAGTTTTTATGTAACAGTCGTTTGAGTGAGTTGGTGTGAGTTTTTTTGTGAAAATGGACAAAATCGAGTATCGAGCTGTCATTAAATATTTGTTTTTGAAAGGCAATACGCCTACGCAAATCAAAGATGAGTTGGATTCTGTGTATGGGGACTCTGCACCATCATTTACCACAGTGAAATTTTGGGCAGCTGAATTTAAACGTGGCCGTAAGAGCTTGGGAAACGATGAACGTTCGGGACGTCCAAAAACTGCAACTACCGACGAAAACATCGCCAAAGTTCACCAAATGGTGCTAGACGACCGCCGAATTAAAGTGAGAGAGATAGCAGAGGTTATGAACATGTCAAAAGAACGTGTTTGTCACATATTAGATCAACATTTAGGCATGAGAAAGCTGTCCGCGCGTTGGGTGCCGCGTTTGCTCACGTTAGACCAAAAACGTGTTCGAATGAACATTTCCAACGCTCTTTTGACGCAGTTTAGGCGCAATAAATCTGAGTTTTGGCGCCGATTAATTACTGTAGATGAAACTTGGATACGCCATTATACGCCCGAAACAAAAATACAATCCAAACAGTGGACTGCAAAGAGGGAACCGGCTCCAAAAAAAGCAAAAACTGTTTTTTCGGCTGGGAAAGTGATGGCGACTGTTTTTTGGGATAGTCATGGAGTTATTTTAATCGATTATCTTCAAAAAGGAAAAACCATTACAGGAGCATACTACGCATCATTACTTGACAAGCTGAAGGCAGAACTTGCGGAAAAACGGCCACATTTGCAGAAAAAGAAAATCCTGTTTCACCAAGACAACGCACCGTCTCACACCTTAGCGGTTGCCATGGCGAAAATCCACGAATTATCGTTTGAACTGCTTGACCATCCGCCTTACTCACCAGATCTAGCCCCAAGCGACTTCTTTTTGTTCCCTCATCTAAAAATTGCGCTCGGAGGACAAAGATTTTCGTCAAATGAAGAGGCAATCACCTTCGTGAACAATTATTTTGCAGAGAAAAATGCCGAGTACTATTTTGACGGGTTACAGAGATGGGAGCATCGCTGGGAGAAGTGTGTAGAGTTACAAGGAGACTATGTTGAAAAATAAAAAAAAAATTTCAGAAAAAATGTGTTGTATCTTTGTTAGGTCGGAAACTTTTCAGACCACCCTCGTAAATTAATAAATTAATTAATATTTTTTATTATTTTAATTAAATTGTTTTGATAATTAGCAAGATAATGCATCATTGAAATTGATTTTCTTATCACTCGTAATTGATTACGCCAGATTATGTATGCCAACATCTAGTTTTTAATATATTATCACGTTAGCTGCTGAAGCGACATTACCTTACTCTCAAGTGAGCGTAATTTTCCACGGCACTATTGTAACTCCTATAACTCACACAAGAAAATACTCTAAATATGTTGAATTTGGCCCAACATTCCAATTGTAACTTTACTGCTGCGACAATAACAGGAGATATAAACAATACATTCAGTAGTTATGCAAATTTTTAAATTAAACAACAAATCTCAAACTGAATTCCAACATAATAATCGAAATCTAAATATTGTTAACTCGAACGTTATTAATTATTAATTAGAACAGTATTTTATAAGCAATTGACAAACAAATAAATAAATTATGAATTAATATTAAGACGAGTGAAATATCTAATATATACGAGTTGATCGTGGCAATTTGACTTATCATCGAGTGCAAAAGCAGTTTGACTCATCATCTCGCGGAGATATGGGAGACCATGTATCGACGATAAAACAGTTTGCTCCAAACGTTCTAGTGACGGCGGAGCCCCAGGTGAACGGGAATGTCACCGGTGGAGACTCGAGTGTTGCTTCGACGCCACCGTCGCAAACACACGCGACGGCGATGTCTGCTACGCAAGTAAATCAGTGGTTGGATGATGAGCCAGTAGTGAAGAGTCCGCCGGAGCCGACAAGGGTAAAGTCGCCAGAACAGATGATCATGCGCTCGCCAGAACCCGTAAACTGGACCGTACCTCTCGACACCGGCAAGACTTTCACTGTTACGCAAAACGTCCGAGAAGGTAAGATAATTTTAGTGGCATTAATGTGAAAATAATAATTGAAAAATTTTTCAGAAAAATTAGTTATGTCTTTGATGAAAATTTTATGGAGGGAAGATATTAAAAATCGACATATCTCTATATATTGTATTTTCAGCAATTAAATGTTGTGCTTTATCAAAGCTGACATGTGAATTTAGTTAATTTACTAAATTTAGTTAGAGTGGGCTAATTAAGAATTCTATACTCCGAATTATATATATTTGTATGCGAGTCCAATAATCCACGCGTTATAGAATTTAATTTTCTGTATTTGACAGTTGCTGATGATGATCCGAAATCAGGACCGAAACGTTCGAACTCACAAGAAATAATTTTTAATAAAAAAGAAGAATAATTCTCTCGTGCACCTCTTACAGCGCTCGGCTCTTAATTAACCCGCTTCTATTTCATTTGTGAATATTTTCAGAGCCTCTTACTTATATTGTAATTTAGTTAGTTTACTTATTAGAAATTCATAAAATTCATACATTTATTTATTTATATTTATTCGAACTTAAGGGTTTTTTAGGATGCTAAATACAAATTTGATGTCAAAATTGACTTTAAAATGGCGTAATTAATATGAATCAAAATTTTAAAATGTTTAGATTTTTGTAAAAAAATTTATATATTCCTGTAAAAATTTATGTATATAATTTAAATTTGTCAATTTTTACATTACACATTTCAAAACCCTAGTATTCAAAAATCTTTAAGTTTGAATAAATATAATTGAAAACTCTATTTGGTAGATCCTCAATAATTTAATTCATAATTTTTTCGCAATAGGCCCTATACTTAACCATAAATATCTTATTAACCACAGTCAATTACAAATTTCTTTGAAAGATTAAAAGTCTTAATAATATACTTAATTTTAATTACAATAAAACTTTTCCAACACGTCAAATTATCATCATCAATGGCCTTACAAGTCGAGCCATGGCTTCCCGAAGCTTGGCCCTCCCATCTCGCTCGATCGCAAGTCGCTTCTAATTTGTTACCTGCATCAGATCCCTCGCATCCACTGCCACATTGTCCTTCCACCTTGCTCTTGGTTTTCCTCTTGGACGGTTGCCTTGTAAATTCATTTCCATCATCCTCTTTGACATTCTTGTGTCATCGAGACATTGCACATGCCTGGCTTATCGTAATCGCTTATATGCTCCGATAATCTAGGGTCTTTATATAGATGATACAGCTCATGATTATATCGTATTCTCCATACCCCTCCCTCCTGAATCGGTTCATATATTCTTCTTAATATCTTTCTCTCGAAGGCGTCCAATGCTTCCGCGCTCCTTTGTGATCGACCATGTCTCGCTTCCATACGTAGCCACACTACGTATCAATGTTTTATAAAGTGTGATTTTTGTGCTTTTATGCACATCCCTTAACTTCATCACCGGAAGCAGCGCAAAATATGCGCCGTTTACTGCTTTAATTCTCACATTCTTGGCTTCGATATTATCTGATGTTAGCATGGATCCAAAATATCTGAATTCCTTAACGTTCTCGATATTGTATTCGTTGAAGATAATAGATTAGATTAGAATGTCTTTATTGGTTCCCCAAAGGGGTTACAATTATATACATAATTTAGCGCATCTTATACCTATTATCCTTAACCTATCTTATTTTCTACTACTTAAACTAACTTATGCTATCCTTATTCTATTCTTCTCTTCCTGCCTATACACATACACACGCTAAAATTCCTAAACTATCTTAGTCTATTTGGACCTTCGCTTCCGGTTTTTAATAATTTGCTTTACATTCTCTCCTCTTTCAAACTTCCCTCCTTCACTCTCTCTCATTCTTCCCGCTCTCTGTCTCTCCGTCTCTCCCTCCCTCTCTCTCTCTCTCCCCCTCCTCTTTCTCCTCCCCCTCTCCGTTATCCTGCATTCATCCACCTCCTCTTTTCCCTCTCACTCTCTCTCCTCCCCATCCCTCCCCTCTATCCCTTTTCCCCTTCTCCACAATACTTCCTTCATCCATTCTTCACCTTTCCCTTCCTCTCCTAATATTCTTTCCACCGCCTCTTGCCAGCTTTCCTCCCCCTCTCCTTCTCCTGTCCCGCATCCTTCCCATACATGTTCCCATGTCTCCCTCTCTCTACCACATATCCTACATACTTTTTCGCTTCGCTTTCCCAATACCTACTTTCCTTCATTTCATTACCTAACCTGCATCTTGTCATCCTTCCCCATCTCTTCTCCGACCAACCCTTTTTTAGATACTCTGGTATTCCCTCACTCCTTATTCTCTTGTACCACCTATTAAACCTCGACTCCTGTATTTTTTCCTTTCTTTCCTCCCTTTGTAATTCCTTGTCTTTCCTTTCCACCTTATCATACTTTACCATCCCCCCCCTCTCCCTCTCTATTCCATGCCAATTCCTCTAGACCTGCTCCTCTCTCTCCTTTTCCCATCCCGTAACTCCTCTACCTTTTCCTGTTCTTTCCTTGATTTCTTCCAAACAGTCCTTCGCTAATCTACCTCTTTTCCCTTCTCTTTTTTAAAAATTCCAAGCTCTTCTTGCCGCTCTACTCCTAAGCTTATCTCTTTTTAGTTCCTCCCTTACCATGTACCCTGGTGTTCTCCTGTCTACCCCTAGTAACCATTTCAAGAATCTTTCCTCTACCTTCTCCACTTTTTCTCTTTCCTTCCATCCCCAGATTTCTGCTCCATAACTTAATACCGTCCAAACTAATGCGTCAAAAAGCCAGGTCCTTTTTCTTATATCTTTTCCAAATCTTCTCTTCCCTATACTCCATACTTGCCCCACAATTCCCACCGCCTTCCTTATCCTGTCTCTTACATGACCATCCTGTCTACCATTTGATTGAAACACGTATCCTAAATATTTTATTTCTTTAACCTTCTCTATCTTTTTCTTTTTCCATATCCACTTTACTCTTTTTCTCCTGCCCCCTCCCTTTCTAAATACCATTATCTTTGTTTTCATTACGTTCACCTCCAGTCTCTTATTCTCCATGTATCTTTCAATCCTTGCAAGCATTGCCCTCATCTCATCTTCTTCCTCCGCTAACAGCACTATATCATCAGCGTATGCCAAGGAGAAAATCTTCTTCTCTCCCAACTTAACTCCACCCAATTTTCCCCTGGCAATCTCCTTCCAGATCTGCTATCAATATATTGAATAACAGCGGACTTAACGGACATCCCGGTCTCACTCCTCTACCCGTCTAGAATTCTTCACTTATCTCTTCTCCTATCCTCACTCTACTTTTTGTCTCTCCTATCACCTCTTCTACTCATTCTATCAGTCCCTCTCTAACCCCTCTTTTCCTTAAGGCTCTCACCAACACCTCCCTGTCCACTGAATCAAATGCTTTCAAATCTATAAACACGCTTATCAATTTATTTTTTTCCCCTGTTAATCTGTCTTTGCGACAAATAATTCAGTACATATATATTGTCTATCACCCCCCTTCCCTTTCTAAATCCTGTCTGATTCTCTGGTATTATACCTTTCTCTTCTACTTCCTCCTTTAGTCTTTCTGCCAATATCGACGTGTATATTTTGTACAACGTAGGCATAAGTGTAACTCCTCTATAATCCGTGACTTTGTCTCCTTCTCCTTCCTTCACAATCGGTGCTATTATCCTTTCCTTCCATCCCTCTGGCCACCCCTCTCTTCTCCATACCCTTTTACACATTTCCCATACCAATTTTCTTAGTTCTTCTCCCCCGTATCTCCATACTTTGTTCGGTATACCATCTAATCCCATAGCCTTGTTTAACCTTAAATTGTTCATAATCTTATTAATTTCTTCTCATTCTATTTCCTTCTCCATCTCTCTTCTATTCCTTCTTTCTCTTCCCCTCCGAACTCTTTTCTCCACTCCTCCTAATAACCCCATAAAATACTCCTTCCATTCCTTCATCTGAATCCCTTCATCTACACCTTTTCCTTTCCTCCTCTCCCTATTAACTATTTCCCATACTTTACTTTCTGTTCTCGCCTCTCCTGCTTCCCTTATTAATCTCTCTCCCTCCTCTTTCTTTTTCCTTTCACACATCTCCTTGTATTCTCTCTTTTCCTTTCTATACCTTCCTCTCTCTTCTTCACCTCTCCTCCACTTCCTCAACTTAAGCCTTACTTCCTTCTTTTTCTCTACACACTCCTTATCCCACCACCCCCCTTTTCTTCTCTCTTCCTTTCCTTCCCCCTTCTCGCACTCCTTCAAAGCCTTCTTTATCCTTTCATTCATTTTCCCTATCTCTTTTCCCGTCTCTCCTTCTTCCCCTCCTGTCTCTATTCCTCCTATTTCCCTCCTAAATTTCTCCCTCCCCTCCTCGTTCCATACCCCCTTCTGCCTTTCTGTCTCACTTTCCTTTTCTTCTTCCAATCGCCTTACCCTTTTATCCAGCAAATCGCCGGGTGATGATCCGAGTCAATGTCCTCTCCTATCTCTAACCTTTCTATTTTTCCCATTCGTTTCCTAATACATAATCTATTACCGTGTTTCCCCTCCTCCCCGTGTACGTGTATTCTCCTTCTTCATCTCCTCTTATATTACCATTTATTATGCTCCATCCCATTTCCTCTAGTACCTCTACCAATCTCCTTCATCTTTGTTAATCTTCTTATCCTTGGAATTCCTACTCTTTATAATCTTTTCATCCTCCCCCATATTCACCCTTCCCCCCATTTCTCTTGTTCTGGTATTGAAGTCACCTCCTATTACTACTCTTCTTCCTCCCTCCTTACTCTCTTCCATCCACTTCTTTAACCCCTCTATCTTCCTCTCTAAATCCTCGTTCACATATATTCCCACTATTCTCCACTCCTCCTCCCTTCTTTTCAGTTTACCCGTCATCATCCCTTCCTCCGCTATTTCAATTTCTCCTACCCCTATTTCCCCTTTTCTTCTTATCCTCATTATCATTCTTCCCATTGCTCTTCCTTTTTTATTCTTTTTTCTCGCGTATTGTACCCCTCATTTAAAACCTTTCGGTAACCTGCTTTTTAATCCCCTCCATCCTTTCTCATCTACCCATGTCTCCATGAGTACTATAACGTCCCATTCTCCAATCCTATCCCAAAATCCCTTATCTTTGTTTATCAGACCTGCTATATTCCAAAACGTTACCTTCCATTTCTCTTCCTCCTTTCCACCCCTCTCACATCTCTCCGTCCTCTCTCTCATCTCCCTCTCCTCCCTTATCACTCTCTTGTCTGTTCTCCCCTTCTTCTCCCCTGCTCCTAATAATAGCTCCCCCTCGACTTCCTTTCCCTTTATTCCCCTGTCTTTCTCTCCTATGTCCTAATCTCTCCCCCTTCACTTCCCCTTTTTCACTTTTCAACACTTCTTCCGCATTCCATTTCCACCATTTATCATCTATTTGCAATCCCCCATTACCCACCCGTACCCTCCTGCCTTCTCCTTCCTCTTTCCTAGCTATCTCTCTGAGCTTCCATCTAACCTTTCTTTCCTCCCAAGTCAAATCATCATCTATCCTTTCCTCTCTTCCCCTCAACTTTTTCTTATTCTCCATAACTCGTCTTTTCTGTTCAATGCTCCCTAACGTCACCACCGCCATTCCTCTCTCTCCTTCCGTCGTTATCCCAACTCTTTTAACACTCTCTATTTTTATATCTACCCCTAATTTTTCCAAGATCTTTTCTACTCCTCCTCTTACATCTCCTTTTTCCATTCCTACTCTCCTAATTACTATATTTCTCCTTCTATCTCCCATTCCTTCCGTTCTAGTTTCCTTTCTATTACCTTTATTTTCGTTCGTAATTCACCTTCTCCTGCTACCCCGGTTCCATCCTTGCTTCCCTCTCCTACTCTTCCTTTCCCTTTCTTTATCAACCTTTCTAATTTCCTTTCCAGATTTTCTATCCTTTCTCTCATTTCCCTTCTTTCTTCCTCCCATTTCCTCTCCCTCTCTCCAAATTCCTCCCTTATCTTTTCCAATTCCTCTCTTATCCCTTCTCCTTGTCTTGTTAAGCCATCTTTGATCCCTCTTAAATCCTCTCTTATCTCTTCTCCTAGCGTTTTTATCCCTGTTATTATATCCTTTCTTAATTCCTCCCTCAATTCCCTCTCCCATCCCTCTCTATCTTCCTCCTTTGGTGATCTTACTATGATTTTACTTGATCTAAAAATAAAATCCTCTTCATTCTTATTATCCTCTCTCTCTCTCTCTTCTTTTTCAAAAATTCTGAAATATCTCCTACGCTTCTCTTTCTCTCTTTCGAATGCTTTATACCTCCTTTATCCATTCTCCCCTACTTCTCTATTCTAGTTCCCTTTTCAACTTCTTGTTTTATACTCCTATCTTTTTCGCTTCCTGTCTCCTCTTTCTCGTCTCTATTTGACTATCCTTGTTTCCCCTCTATCTACTCTCTTTGCTCCGTGCTTTGTCGCTTACTAGCGCTCCACCTCTCTTTTCCCTAGCGCTCCGTCGCGTCTACCACTCTACTTATTCTATACTTCGTGCCCACTCGCACCCAACGGCCGGCTCATAAATGCCCTTTTATTCCCTTCTCCTTCTTTCACTTAGTCCTCCCTTCACTCTCTCACTCGCTCTTTCACCTCCACTCTCTCTCTCTCTCTCTCTCTCTCTCTCTCACTCACTCAACACCTCTCTCCTGTCACTCTTCTAATTCTCCTCTCAACCACCGTCAAAAGCTCCTTCCACACACACACACGTGTCACACTCTACGTACCGGGAACGGAAGTCCTCGTTGAAGGTAATATTTTATCCAAATTTTCTTGCCCTTTTAGACTGAGTCAATATTTTCGTCTTGTTTTCGTTGATCTGCGATCCCACTTTTCTCGCTGCCTCCTCTAACTCTATGAAGATTTCTTTGAGCCCTACCATTGGGGTTCACTGCGACTCTACGGATTATTCCCTGAGGCCAGGTTAAAAAACAGGAGCCAGGCTATCTCCTTGTTTCAGTCTTTTCCCATGCTTAAATTCAGTTTCAAGTTCTCCTTGGATTCTAACTGAGCTTCATGAAGTTTTTAAGTTACTTTAGTCAGTCTAACTAATTTTGGGATTCCTAGATCTAACATTGCGGTATACAGACTCTCTCTATCGATACTATTGTATGCCTACCTAAAATTTGAAAATAACTGATGGACATAATATTAAATTCTTAACATTTCCTTAGGGTCTGACGCACGGTAAACGAGAGCGTTCAGATTGCCCACGTTCTAATTGCCTACCGTTAAAAGTGACCACGTTCTAATTGACCACGTTCGGAATGCCCACGTTCTGATTGACCACGTTCGGAATGGACACGAGAAAGATTGCATAAAGTTTGATTTAACCACGTTCGGAATGGACACGTCTTGTTAGCTGACGTTTAGTTTGTCAACGATCGAATTGACCACGTTCGGAATGGCCACGTTCTGATTGACCACGTTCGGAAAGGACACGAGAAAGATTGCATAAAGTTCGATTTAACCACGTTCGGAATGGACACGTCTTGTTAGCTGAAGTTTAGTTTGTCAACGATCGAATTGACCACGTCCGGAATGGCCACGTGAAATATTGCATGGAGTTCGATTTGACCACGTTCGGAATGGACACGTTCGATTTGACCACGTTCGGAATGGCCACGTTCGTTTTGACCACGTTCAGAATGGACACGTTCGATTTGCCCACGTTTGGAATGGCCACAGAAAATATTGCACGGAGTTCGACTTGACCATGTTCGAAATGGACACGTTCGATTTGTTCACGTTCGGAATGGCCACATGAAATATTGCGTGGAGTTCGATTCGACCACGTTCGGAATGGACACATTCGATTTGCCCACGTTCAGAATGGCCACAGAAAATATTGCATGAAGTTCGATTTGACCACGTGCGAAATGGACACGTTCTATTTGCCCACGTTTGGAATGGCCAGCAATATTCTCCGTGACCATTTCGAACGAGAGTAAATCAAACGTGTCCATTCCCGCCGAATGTGGTCAAATCAAACTTCATGCAATATTTTCTGTGGCCATTCCGAACGTGGGCAAATAGAACATGTCCATTTCGCACGTGGTCAAATCGAACTTCATGCAATATTTTCTGTGGCCATTCCGAACGTGGTCAATTCCGAACGTGGGCAAATCAAACGTGTCCATTCCGAACGTGGTCAAATCGAACTCCATGTAATATTCCCTGTGGCCATTCCGAACGTGGGCAAATCGAATGTGACCATTCCGAACATGGTCAATTCGAACGTGTCCATTCCGAACTTGGGCAAATCAAACGTGTCCATTCCGAACTTGGGCAAATCAAACGTGTCCATTCCGAACGTGGTCAAATCGAACTCCATGTAATATTTTCTGTGGCCATTCCGAACGTGGGCAAATAGAACGTGTCCATTTCGCACGTGGTCAAATCGAACTTCATGCAATATTTTCTGTGGCCATTCTGAACGTTGGCAAATCGAATGTGTCCATTCCGAACGTGGTCGAATCGAACTCCACGCAATATTTCATGTGGCCATTCCGAACGTGGGCAAATCGAACGTGTCCATTTCGAACGTGGTCAAATCGAACTCCGTGTAATATTTTCTGTGGCCATTCCAAACGTGAGCAAATCGATCGTGTCCATTCCGAACGTTGTCAAAACGAACGTGGCCATTCCGAACGTGTCCATTCCGAACGTGGTCAAATTGAACTCTATGCAATATTTCACGTGGCCATTTCGAACTTGATCAATTCGATCGTTGACAAACTAAACGTCAGCTAACAAGATGTCTCCATTCCGAACGTGGTTAAATCGAACTTCATGCAATATTTCTAGTGGCCATTCCGAATGTGGTCAATCAGAACGTGGGCATTCCGAACGTGGTCAATTAGAACGTGGTCACTTTTAACGGTGGGCAATTAGAACGTGGGCAAATTATAGCCACTCACGGTAAACAGCTAATCCAGTGTCGATCTATTGCTTCAAAAACTCGCCTGGTACTCTTCTATTACCCTTTCTGTATATGGTTCTGCTTTTTATGATTGTTGTAAAGATTTTATATGCAATATTCAGTAAGGAGATTCCTCGGTAGTTTTTGCATTCAAATTTATTTTCTATCTTATAAATAGGGCCCATTCTTTTGATACAGTCTGTTCTTCCTCGACTTTTTGAATAATTTTGTATATGAATCTTTTTATTATTTTGCCTCCATATTTAATTAATTTTGCCGGTATGTTCTCTTTTCCCGATGCCTTGTTGTTCTTCAATGTCCTCACTATTTTTTTTCATTTTTTTCAGCGTAAATAGGTTATTTTTCTCTTCTGAAATCGTAGTGTATAAAAGGGAGTCCGATTGTCGTTCTCCGTTTTCCTGATTTACTTCCTTATTTAGTAGTTATTGAAAATATTCCATCCACCTCTTGCTCACATCCTTTTTACCTGCAATTATTATTCCTTCTGAGTCTCTGCATATGTTGGCCAGCGGTTTAAAATCCTTCCAAACGAAATTCAGCTCCTATGCCTTCCTTGTGCTGTGCTCTTGAAATTCTTTTTGAAATTCTTACGGACTAGCGGTAGGTTATATACAAGTGGAGCGCATGCAAGCGCGATGGAACTTACAAACTAGCGGCAAGCTATATACAAACAGAGCGCATACAAGCGCGACAGATCTCGTGGCGGTAGGGCCGTCGGTAGGCCATTCGTAAATTGCGCATACAGTGCGACTGGATGGTAGACTGTGGATTCAGGGAAATCGTCCCAAAGACCGAGTACGCTCGGCCTAACGATGAGTATGCTCGTCACCTGGTCTGATGCAAACCAAGTGCTGTCCCAGAGACCGAATACACTCAACCTAGCGACAAGTACGCTCGTCACCTGGAGCTAGTGGAATCAGAGGAGCTGTCCCAGAGACCGAGTACGCTCGGCCTAGCGACGAGTACGCTCTGGAACTAGCGGAGTCAAAGCCAGATCGAGAGCTGAATATGTTAAGAGTCAGGATTAGTGCCGAAGTGCTCGCCGGACCGCTTTATATACCCGAGTCAGCCGGTCTCCCACTCACGCCCTCTGGCGTGATGGGGCGGTCCCCACGGTGGGGGACTGTTACACTGGTGTCGGCGGTTTGGGACGCCATAGGCGCCGAGCCTCCTTCTTTCGGGCTGGTCCCGAGACAGGCAGCTAGTAACGAGCATTGACGTGCTTCGTTACAAATTCTAATAACACATATTCTGTCGTTAATAGGTCGGAATTCTATATCTCCGTGCAGAGGTTTGTGTATCGCAAATCCGACTCCAAGAATATGTTTTTGAC
This sequence comes from Lasius fuliginosus, assembly GCA_949152495.1. Lineage (NCBI taxonomy): Eukaryota > Metazoa > Arthropoda > Insecta > Hymenoptera > Formicidae > Lasius > Lasius fuliginosus. The sequence goes on from OX424451.1 coordinate 13,223,681, forward strand.
CTTCACTGCAGAAGAACTTGTAATTGCCTATTCTTATTACGTTGTTCCCTATCCATCTCATCTCTTGCAGTGCCAGCATCTGGATTTTGCATATTGTTATTTCATTCACAAGGTTTTTGGCTGCCACTGTTTTATATAAGCTTCTTACATTCCATACCCATTCTATGTACCTATATTTAATTCCATATTGCATCTGCCAAGGCGTTGCCGGTGCAACCATCCCATCCGAGGCCTTACTTCAGGTTTAACTCTTAACAGCTAGTTTTGACAGGGCAGGTTGTTAGCTTAGTGCCCAACCCCCAACCTGAAGGGCCAGTCCTCATAATTTATGTTTCCATGAGGCACAGATGGCCCGATCCCCCCGACTGGATCGCCACATCTTCGTCTGCGGAAACAGGGTCTACTAGTAGAAGGTGAGAGCGTTAGCCCACCTTCTAGTGAAAGGCTTTGTGTTTCGCATCGTAGGCCTTAGACCCCCCAACACGTCAAATACCATAGTTATAATATGACAAAATACATTAAAATAATTCTTTCTTGTAATTTTAACTGCAAATTTCTCAAAATTGTGACATGATGGAGTTTTGGAAACCGGAGTCGTATTCAGCATTAAAACAACTACGGGAAGTGATTAGTCTTGTTTTTGTGTTTGAAAAAAAAGATTTTTTGTTGAGCTGTGTAATTTTTTTTAACGAGTTAATCTAAATAGTGATATTTCTTTTAATAATATTAATGTGTTATTTTATATACTTGTAAATTTTTAACACATCCGAATTATTTCTCACCGATTTTGATAAGCTTTGGATGTTGGATGTTGTAGGACAGCTAAAAATAAAAGATATATGTATTCTTCTATATATGCTTTCTCATTTAGGAGTTAAAACAATTCGAAAATTAATTCGGTATACTTTTGATTGAATATCATGGATATGTAAAAAATATTACAGACAAAATTTTTATGTCACTTTATATACTTTGTAGTCGCACATTTAGATTTTTCAAAAATATCATATTTTTTTAATATATCCCCACATCCCCTATTATTAGTTTACAAATTTCAAAATTTGTATTAAGACGAAAAATTAAGAGCGTTAACGCTAAATCCATTTATGTATGATATTGCTTTTCAAAATCGCATTTTTGAGAAATAAATTTTAAACATTGTATTATATGTTACGCTTGTGCTGTGTACGTGATAACGGCTTCTTCTGTCTCATGTCTCATTATAAGGCATAATTATTGATAGAAATTAGCAGAGTTACATTTTTCATTGCTAAATAACTTCTAAGCTATAGAATTTAGGCCATACATGTCTTAGGTATTTTCTACGCAAAATTGACTTGTCTTTTAGAACCTGTTATAAAAAATACTTCTTTCTATTTTAAAAAAAAACAAAGTTTACCTTTACATGACCTTGAAAAATGACCTTAATTAAAATTCAAAGTCACTTTTTTGGCTCTCAAAACCTTCTCAAAACTATTTTAATTTTATCTATTTAAAGTTTGTTCACATTTTTTCTGCCGGGTTTTTCAAGATATTTAGCTGAACTGTTTAAAATGGAACACTCTGTGTGCGTGTGCGTGTGTGTGTGTGTGTTGATTTTAAAAACTAATTTTTTAGATTTTATTTGTTTCCGTTTTTAAAAACAACTATTTGCTTAAAACAATATTACTAAAACAATGATTTAATAAGAAGCAATAACAATTTAAGAAGCCGTTTCTATAATGTATGTATAATGTTCCGTATATATAATGAATATATGAATACAACGAATATATGGATTATGTAATTTCAGTGTATATACCTATATATATGTATATGTATGTGTATGTATGTGTGTATGTGTGTGTGTATATGTATATATATATATATATATATATATATATATATATATGGATATACATATACTAGATGAGATATTTTATACATTTTAAACTTTTATATTTTTATAAATTTTATTTTATTAAATTTTTAACTAGAAATTAAAGCTCAAAAAAAATAAAGTGGTATGTCGATTTTGGTACCTTTCCTTTACATTGCTTAGTAATTGTGACTATAATCACGTTAAAAATACATAATGAGATATAATATTATCCTGATTTTAATTCTAATTATTTCCTTCCAAGAGCCCCTCATGCGTCCGCATAGCGAGGCAAAGACGTGGGCTCCATCGTCTGTACCATCAGCACCGCAATCGGCACCGCCAGAGCTCGCGGCACAACACAAATCACAGCATTCCCAACACTCTGGCTACAAGTCGCCTGAGAGTGAAAGCGTTTCGCTCGGTAGTTTTAGCGGCATAAACGGCCACAAGGATCTGGACTCGGAAAGGGATAGTCCATTGCCCACGAACATACAGGATACGTCCGCGAAGACTGAGAAGGTCAGAAGCATAACTACATATATAAAGTGTAAACAAAAGTTTGGCACTATTCTAACAGCATATTCCTGGGACTAAGCCACGCCCAAAAATTCCTTACCATTTTTTCTTTCGATGAATAATTGTTGAGATATCATAAAATTAAAGATTTAAATAAAATAAAGAAGAATTTGATCAATAATAGAAATTATTCTTCTTGTATTCAATTCTAGATCACTGACATTGTTGAGGAGACGAAAGAGCGACAGAGCCCAGAACCGTCGGTAAAATCCGCGGCGGGTATGAACTTGAAATATCTAGAGGATCCGACTTCCGAAACGGAAAAAAAGAAAGATAGCAGCCTGCCGACAACGATTACGAAGATGCTGGTAACGACATCTTCATCTACGTCGCATGCACCACAACAGAGCTACCGTATTCTCGAGGCTGAGTCGTCGCCTCAAGATACTGGCAACGGTGGTACCACGAGCACCGGAAGTAGCACCATGGGCGGTTATCATGTCTTGGAAGCACCAGCAATAGTGCCGGATTCGACACAACGCTCGGCGGCAAGTGACGTTCTTGAGAAAGCGCGTAATCGCTTTGACAAGTTCTGGGGAAAAGGTAATAATGACACGGAGAATTAGACGCCACGTCCTTTGAAATGACAAGACAAAAAACAGGAAAAAACAGTTCAACGAAGGATTCCACGTTTTTCGTCTCAGAGAGACAAGATGGCCCTTTCGGGAAAGGGACTAGATTTCACCTCTCTATCGGTTGGTCTGTCCACGGTTGGTACTTTCATAGCTTCTAATTACTTGAGAAGTGAAATTGTAATACATAAGCAAAGAGGCGAAGAAATGAACCGAGATGATGTCCCCGTAAAAGAGCTTTCCTCATTGATCGCCGATGATAGATCAAGATCTTCATGACCGAAACCTTTCAGTTTCTTCATTAGCATATTACCGATACCGACATTCGAGAGTTGCAAAAGAGAGTCACGCCTACCGAATATAAATTAAATCGAGAATATCTCAAAGAGTGCGATCATCAATATGAAAAAAATATAGTCATTAAAAGATAAAAATCATAAAAGATAAAAAGATAAGGAATAACTATAAAGACTAATCAACGATACTGAGGATTCCTGAAAATTATGATCGATAATTGATTTACGCGTTTATTGAGAATTTATTGAGAAAATAAGCTGCAAAGTATATGATCAAAGATGACATTAAATATCTCGGATTAAACAAGATTAGATCCTAAAACTTTCTCGAAAAGATAAAAAAAACTCTCACATCAAATTATCGATCATCAATAAAAAAGTTTTCTGCTCTTTCTTCGCAATCAGAAGATAGATCGTAGGACAGTATCGTGGATCCGCGCAGATATTATTAGTAACAAAAAAATGAGGTAATTCCAGACACAAAGATACATCAAGATGAAGAATCCGAATCAGAATGAAGGATTAACATCAGAAATTTATACGATGACGGTGCGTGCAGGTTATGCGTTGGTCTCGAACTCAAGGAGAAAGACTTGAGAACATAACTACCTAACACTTACACACACACATGTTTACATATGCATACAGATACAAACACACACAAAAAAGGTATACGCATATATCTTTGGATTCATCAGTGATTTCGTTGCGAGATTTCATAGGTTGCAAACATAAAATACAACAGATCACCTAGAGATGCATATAAAGAATTTATTTGCTCATCCATCTTGTTTGGAATATTTCTATATGTAAGAAGCAGAAAAATATCATTGCAAATTGTGTATCTATCAAAATGCGTTGTTTTTATTTATACTAGTATATGGAATAAATATATAGCAATGTTTCTTCTTTGTGCAAAATTAACCCAAAAAATGGGATGAAAAATTTATTTAAATACTTTTCTTATCACACACATACACACAAAACATATATATGCGGATGCAAATACACATACGCACATATACATACGTGCATTTACCGACACGTGGACAAATATTTAAGACAAATATACATTTACGCGAAAACATTAACGTTATATAGGATATTAAAGTGATCCCGTACATACGAGATCCACATAGTTAAATCCGAATTCTTTTTCCATTTATAAAACTCGAAGCCGAGTATCGAGTATCGATAGGTAAAATAACAGCTTGTTGCTATAAATAAATAAAACCGAAAAGAATAAGTAGCCTTTGAATAATCGCTTCTCGTGCGTTTTATATAAGTCTATATACGGAATATATTATAATTATATTAACACGTATACACACTATGTATACAATTATGAGGTATATATATATAGCACTCCGGGATTATAAATAAAGTGCGGTATCGCAATGAGAATTCTTCAGATCGATAATATCGTTATTAAATAATATTATTCAGTAAAATAATATTATGTAATATATTTAATTATTTGGAAAAGATTGTTATACCTTATAACAATTCACGACAAGGTAGTTACAAGCGAATTAATCGATTTTTACATATTTATTTAAATGTATACAGGGTGTCCGGTAATTGAAGGATCACCCGTCGTGTGCAGGTAGAGCGAGTTAAACCGAATAGAAAAGTCCTGTACCATTTTGCAATCTTTGCAATAATTAATGAGAAATGAATTAAACAAGATCGGCCAATCCGCGCGAGTTCAAGCGCGCGGCGAGAAGAGACTTCCCACTGTTATGTGATACTACGCGCGCGGCGAAAACAAATAGCTTAATGTTTACGCGGTTGCTTGGCGCACGACAAAGCGGGGAGGAGCACTTTACAAAGGACAATGGCTATGTACGAGCAACGAAAAAAGCTGGACCCCCGCGTGGGCTGTCTCTTCTCGCCGCGTGCTTGAATTCGCACGGATTGGCTGATCTTGTTTAATTCATTTCTCATTAATTATTGCAAAGATTGCAAAATGGTACAGGACTTTTCTATTCGGTTTAACTCGCTCTACCTGCACACGACGGGTGATCCTTCAATTACCGGACACCCTGTATATTGAAATATTTATTTAATTGTATATTTATATGTGTATAATTTATTTTTGTCAGTTTTTAAATTTTAGGAATTTTATTTTTTTTATCTTTTTGTGCAGAAAATTTTGTCTAAGATAAGAATTATTACATAATACATAATTAAATTGAAGAGATCTGTGGAATCCTTGGGATACAAAACCGCGAAATAAATTTCTTTTCGAATAGAGAGGAGATCTCTCTTTTTTTACATGTTATTGCTACGAAAAAACTTGCTCCATTTCCAAACAGAATCTCGACCATTTCGCAAGTGATTTTGTAAACGAGTTTATCCAGTCATTATTGTTGATAATTTCTAGCTAAAAGCTATTACAAAGTAAATGATTTCTCTTACTCACTTTTGAAATATAACTTTAAGCACATTTTCCATGTCGCTTTAAAAATTTGCTTTTAACAATTAATACATATATCTTAATTATAAGATCGCAGCACCGATTAATTATTTAAAATTTGATACCTTGTCGTAACAAAAACATGACAATGTATGATAATAATAATTATATTCCAAATAGACGAGTATGTATAGGTACATAATATATATATGTATATACATATATATATACATATGTATATACATATATATACATATGTATATACATACACAATACGCAAGGCAAAAATATCTTTAATTGTTTCGCAACTAAAAAATTTATATCAATATATTATATAATTCTAGAAATAAAAACTGCAGTGTGCATCGCAAATTCAGCGGCTATTCATGCAACGTGATTTTTTTACAACGTAAAGAGGTTGTATAATTAAATTCTTTACATAATATTATAGCAAAAATATTTCGAAAGTCAGACATGATTAATTTTTATTTGACATCGCGAATCGCAGCGTGAATGGTCGAGAGGACGATCTCGAATAATTTAATCATCATTTATGAAGCGAAATAAATCACTGTAGTAAGGTGTAGTGTTTTTTCACACATAGTATACAGGATGTCCGGAGTCAACCGCATCACCCGTCGTGTGCAGGTAGAGGTAGTTAAACTGAGTAGGAAAGTCCTGTACCGTTTTGCGATTTTCGCAATAATTAATAAGAAATTAAATAAAAAAGAGCGGCCAATCCGTGCGAGTAAAAGCGCGCGGCGAGAAGAGACCTCCTACTATTTACGTGATTCTTGTCGCGCAGCGAAAATAAAAGCCTAATGTTTACGCGGTTGCTACGCACGCGACAAAGCGGGGAGGAGCACTCTACAAAGGACGATGGATAAATACGAGCAATGCATAACGTTGGACCCCCGCGTGGACTGTCTCCTGTCTCTTCTCGCCGCGCGCTTGAACTCGTGCGTATTGGCCGATCTTGTTTAATTTATTTCTCATTAATTATTGCGAAGATCGCAAAACAGTAGAGGACTTTCTTACTCAGTTTAACTTGCTCTATCAGCATACGACGGGTGATGCGATTGACTCCGGACACCCTGTATAGTGCGTTAATATCTTCGCAATTAAGTTTTAACGTAAAATATTGCTGTGTGTGTGACGACGATGATAATGATGACGATAACGTTCAAGGAATATGATTTCAGCGTTATAAATCGATCGTCAAAATTTATCGAAATTGAAAATGCTGATTTCTGAATCAGAAGCGAATCAAAATCGCGCATTGAAAGAAAAGAACAAGAAGAAAGAATGAAAAAAGGTGGACGCTATCTATCCACTATGCATGCTGTATATTCCGTCTGTTTTTTTTATGCAAATGTATATATTATTCTTTCGTACGTTCCTCTTTGAAGAAAAGAATGATGACGGCAATGACGAAAAAAGATTTAGAAAAGCTCGAAGAGGGATTAATGACGGGCGAGAGTTTACCGATCTTTCGTTCGGACTTGCGATAAATATTGAAAATGTTCTTGTTAAAATCAGCATTAAATATCCGCGATAAGTAGCAAAAAAATATCTCAAATATTTTAAAACATGAAGTATATTCAATTTGAGAGAAACAGAAAAAAAAGATTAAAATTTTTTTTCATACTTATTCGAAGTTTTATAAGACATTTAAATTAAATTAAATTATATTATACATATTTAAACGTTAAACGTTTTTTGGAGTTCTATTGCAAGATGGTCAAAACAAACGATTTATTTCATTTTCACCATTTATCAGTTGTCGGATGAACCAAAGAATTCAAAAAACACTCGCTTGTCCCTTTTAAGAACGCCACAAGGCAAAAGAAAGGCAACTATGGAATTTTTCTTTCTTTCATGAGCGCGCATGAGCGTATACATTACACTCCATCCACAGATCCACGTCCAAAAGCCAATCAACTGCAATGAAGCAGTAACGATAATAATTATAACAATAATGATATGTTAAATAATAATGCTGAAAACACCGTTAAATATATTTAAAAAAAAAACGAAAACTGGAATAAACAATTGACGGAAGAAATTGGGTGGACAGAATTTAGATTCACAAGATGACAGGATTCAAGATGAAAGGAAATGAAAATTGTGTTGCTTTGAAACGAGCGATCGCTGACGATGATATTGTTACTCGATATTGAATGTGAGGATGATTTCGAATGACAAGAATAATTGTTAACCTGATTGTGAGAAAAGGATAAACAAATTTTATCCAACGTATATAATTTAGCTGTTGTGAAAGCTTCAAATCGATCAGTGATTCTCAGATTTTAGATCAAGAGATAATATAAAAAAATTGAGATCGAATTTTTAAACTAATTTTATTTAATTTTGTTATATATTTATCTCTCTTATTATTTAATTACAAAAAAAATAAAAAATGTACAAATAAAAATATTTTTTAATTTTATAGATACATTACTGCAGTATCAGTTTTATGTCTAAATGTCCATGGCAAATCGAATGACAAATATTTATAGTTTACTGCTTTCAATATTTATTTGACAATTCTCAAAATAAAATTTGAAAGTTATTCGAAAAGGAAAATCTGAGGACTACTGAAGTATATTATGTATACGAATCGCACAGTAGCGCTTCCCTCCAAAAGTCCATTGCGTAAAAAGTCGGCCTAATTTTTCATCCAGAGAATGATCTTTAACTTAGGATTGCGACAGATTTTAGGCAAGAATATAACCCTTTTTGTACGTTTGCCTTTCGCCTTTCAATGTCGCAATTGTAACATTGTTGGTGATTAAATATTCTTACTGAATGTTGGAAAAACTGTTAGCAAATCACTGAATTAAAGAAAAGAGAATAATAATGATACTTATTGTTAGAATAAATTGTGTGGTTTTGATTCACAAAGTTCAAAGTAAATTATCTTTCACTGCAGCATTCGAACAAAATGCCGACCATTTTTCCCGAATAACACAAAATTACACAAGAGACATTTAAAAGGTATCCGAAAGATATATCCAAAAATTTAAAAGATTAGGATAAATCAGACATCTTTACGACGTCTCTTATGTTAGACGCTCGTATCGTCTGAATCCCCAAATTCCAGTGATAGGAGTTATCATCGTCACCGATTGTTCCATCACAGACATAGACGCTTCATAGCATCGTTTAAGTGACGATGAAGGACTAGCTGCAACTCTGAATTCATTTGTGTCCGATGCAATCTCAATACGATTATTGTCTGTTTTACGCTTTCCTATGAGCATTCTTAACATTTGAATTAAACATATATTGTTAGCTTTACTTATGCCAATCAATTCAACTAGGAACTATCGATTTTAAGACAAAAAGTAAAAAAAAAAGTTTTTTTCGCCTTTTTATCACTACAAATCTGTAATTACTAACAGATTTTACATTATCACAAAAATATAGGAAACAAAAATTTGTTTATATTTATATTTAATTTAATTTAATTTAATTTATAATTTTTATTTTATTTTATTTTCTCTATCTACAGTCATTAGACTGTAGAGAAAGTTTTATTGGATAATAATGTTAGCTTTCGAGAATTTCATGTATAACCTTAAATAAAATAAAATAGATTAAAAAGGAATAAGATAAAATTAAATAGAGAGAGAAAATAAAATAAAAATTATAATGGATAAAAATGAAAAATTAATGGATTAAAGAAGAATATTTTGAACGCATATGAGAGAATTGCAGTACTTAATTTAAAATGATACTTGCTTAACTCAAATGAGACTACAAGTCTTGCTTCTTTTCGCTTAAGAATAAAAAACATTTAAGCAATCGAAGTAAACGCGCTATCAAAACGGAAATATGGTACACATATGCGGCTTATACAGCACATCAAAAAAGCACTTTGCAAGCTTACACTGCCCGTCCGAGTTCAGAAGTCAATATGTTTTGTGATGTTAGACCGCGTGTCATATTCATTAGAACATGATTCAATCTATGAAAAATAATCTTTCTTCCCTCTCCGAAACGATTAAAGGCAAAAGCAAATATTACGTCCACCGTATCTAACATTTTTATTATTAGTATTAATATTATTTATTAATATTATTGCATTTGTATCGATTCACAAGTTTATTCGCAAGCGTATTTAAGATATTCACTATGAAATTTCGTGTTCTTGATTTATTAAAAATAAAATCATTTTATTGTGCCATTGGATTATGTTGCGAGACTCATAGTTAGCTAATTATGTACTTCATATATGTGTATTATTTTCAAATTTGAAAATACGCGCTTCTTTCTTTTATTCTAATCTAAACGCACTTGATTGTTGTTATTACAATGTAGATAAGAAAAGTTGTAGAAAAAGGCTTGGACTTTTTTTAGCAAGATATATGTATTGCGAAATATTCTACATTTTCTTGCTACCCTTTTCCGTTGACAAAAAGTACGAGGCGTGTCCGGAAAGTAAAGATACAACACGTCTAGGCCGATAGGGAAGTTCTTTATGCTTATTGTGGCTACACTGACTTCGACCTTGATCCTTTAGCTTTCGCTCTCGCGTTCGTTTGGCAGCAATAGAACCGGCTTTGTTGACGTCACACGTATTTGAAATGGCAGCGCCGATCCAAAATCCCGCCAAATGCGAGGTGCGTTTCGTCATACGATTTCTCAACGCAAAAGGTGAACGCCCAGCGGAATTTCACAGACAAATTGTTGATATTTATGGTGACGTTATGAATCGGCAAAATGTGACGTAGTGGTGCCGTGAATTCTCGGAAGGTAGGAGTGATGTTCACGACTAACAAAGGAGCGGTAGGCCGTCTTCGATCTGTGACGACCTTCTTCAAAAAATTGAAGAAGAAATTCGCGCAAATCATCAACAATTTGTCTGTGAATTTCCGCTGGGCGTTCACCTTTTGCGTTGAGAAATCGTATGACGGAACGCACCTCGCATTTGGCGGGATTTTGGATCGGCGCTGCCATTTCAAATACGTGTGACGTCAACAAAGCCGGTTCTAGTGCTGCCAAACGAACGCGAGAGCTAAAGGATCAAGGTCAAAGCCAGTGTAGCCACAATAAGCATAAAGAACTTCCCTATCGGCCTAGACGTGTTGTATCTTTACTTTCCGGACACGTCTCGTATATAGGAAAATATTGTGGATGGTCGTTATTAAAGATATGAATTCTTATCGATTATAGCAAGATAGCTTTTTGTCGCGACAAATTAACGTGCTGGACACGTATGTTATTTTGTAATTGTGCGAAAATGTATGAAAAAAGTCTAAATAGAAAGCGGAATACTCTGAAGAATCTAGTATCGTTTCCAAGAAGAATCAAATTTGCTAATAACTGTTATAGATATTAGTCAAAATAACGTGTCATAGAACAGTGCGAATGAAAAATCTGAAGAAAAACTTAAGAATTATATAACATAATCGATGTTGAAATTAATTTTCGAAGAATTTGTGATGTCTTTTAGACATCGCTGAATGTATGATGGGTTGCTAAACCGTCGTCGACTGATTTTCTGCTCCGCCTATAATATAAATAATAATTAGTTATTATAAAATGCGACGAAGAAGGAAAGCGAGAAACAAAACAGGATTACAAAGAAGATATTATACTAATTAAACACAATTGCAAATAATTTTAAATTAATTACTTAGATATGAAAATATATCAACTCGAGGTTATATTATTTGAATCTTTGACCATAATTACTATTTAAATGTCACGTGTCTTTCACAGTTTAAATGTCACGTGTTTTTCACATTCTCTTCCTAATATCCTTTTATCTGTGGAGTGAATAAGCGAATTTCGAATTTATTTTTATCTTCTTCTGACAACACAGCTGGCCGAAAAGCCAATATCAAACTATGCATTAAAGATTAGAAGATTAAGATTGAAGATTAGAAGTTGATCAATCAGAATAAAAGAATCAAAGATTTTTCTTATCCTGATTAGTCAAATTCCAATCTTCAATACATATATAGTAACAACGATATTAGCTTAAGAAATGTTGAATGATGACAATTTCATTTTGGTCGTTTCTTTATCATTTTCGCTCTCGATGATTTGTTACAATTATTTATGAGACTTGGAAAATAAATAAGTCCACGTACTCTTTAAATGTCACCAGCTTCTAATCGAGCATTATTGAAACGGTAACTGTTATATAATCTGAATCGAGGAATTTTATTCTAATTTATATTTTATTGAAAATATATGATGAGAGATTCTCTCATCATATAGTATGAGAGAGAGATATATATGATATTATATTGATCCATTAATATCAAAAATGATTAATTAGCTCTTATTTAACTTGTTTTATTAGGAAATTTTAATTATCTCGAGAAATCACATGGAAAGTAGAAACTCTATAAAAGATGATTAAAGCACAGTCATTCTTAGCGCCGTTCCTATTATGGGAAAGCATATAATAAAGAAAACGTCCTTTTTTATACGATTTTTAGGATTTGTTTCGATTATATTTTCGTGATTTTTTTATATCGAAGCATAAAGTATAAAGAACCCAGCACAATTAACATAGAAAGCTATTTCACAATGAAATTGACTCAAATTGTGAGAATTGACAATTTATAATCTACTATTAGATCACATCAAAGATGATCAACAAGAAATTGTTATTCTTATGCACATGAATGTTGTACATATTTTTCTTGTGTTATCCTATTAATTACATCTATGATATGTGTGTGATCTATAATGTGATTTATAATAACTGATTCAATTAGATTAGGCGTTTGCAAAATCTATGGATAGATCAGCAGTTTCAGACTTAATTAGCGGGCTACATGGTAGAGATAGAAGAAGTTGATTACCTTATTTTTATGATTTTAGACAGACAAGTTTAATTCATATGTAGACGGGAGAAAGAAACGAATTAGGGGTTATGGTTAGATTACATTTAGATTTGGCAAATTCAACATATTTCGAGAAGTAATGAAATCCATCTAATGCTATCGAAATTGTCTTTATTCTTTCTATTCTACAAATAATCTAGAAATAATTTATTCTTATAATAAAATTGCATTGTAGACATAGGAAGCATAAACTACTTCTATCCAATCTGTACTGTAAGCGGAAAGTATTCGCTCAAGTAAAAAAGATAAAGTTATTTAATAAAGCTCGCTATCTTTTTCTAATGGGCATTATGCAAAAACATTTTTACCCTTTGTACAAGAAGCATAAGGAATATCAAACAAATTTAGTTATTAAATTTAGTTATTAAATTGCCGATACGTCTCAGAATAATAATCACAATGCGTGAATATCTAGACACGATGCGGCTCGAAAATATTTAAAGAAGAAATGAAGCTTCCTGATGCTTTTTGTACAAAGGGCAAATCTTTCTGCACAACCTATGCTCATTAGAAAAAGATAGTTACGGTAAAAATGCATAAAAGGGGACTTAGCCTCAATGATGTTGACCTTAACACAAAATCATCAGTTTGAGTAATCTTCAAAAGGTTTTAGTTCTGCTCATTGTTTATTCAAAAATAAATTATTAACAAATAAAATTTTATGCAAACCAAGATTCTAACATAAACTGACAATGCAAAATTCAATATTAAACATACACAGTTTATATGAATATCGCTATCTATATACTACACATGCACATGTACATAGAACTTTATATTATAAGATGTTCAAAAATGTTAAAAATAAATCTATAGGCGTGCAAAAGATTTTATATAGTTATACATATATAGTTACATATATAGTTATACAACTTTTTACTCCAAACAAGGTTTATCCTAAGTTCGCAACAGTTTATCCTACATCACCCGATGCTTTTAATGTGAGAAGATTTATAATTGTATGGTTTCACGTAAATTTGCAATTATCCACGCAAAAATCAAAGTTGCAAACCCATGAATGCAATAAATTCATAAGCACATGAATTCTATATTAATTGCATATTTGTATATTTAAGTGAAGTGGACCGGAAAGGAACTCTACTTCTTATCTCGAAAAAATTCTAACTTAGAACCTAAACCTCTAATTTTAAATTTAAATCAAAAATAGGTTTGGATTAGGTTAGAATTTTATGGGACTTTCCCCTACCCGTGCATTATTTACTTTGTAATAAATATACAAACAATAATTTAGTGCTTATAATTAAAACAGATATTTTATTTGGAGTATTTTATTTATTGGCTTTGTGTGGTTGCAAACCTATGTAAAATATATTATACTATTATAGACCTCGTTACATTGAAAATACAGAGTGATATGGAATAAACTTCGCTTAAATATAAATTATGTTCAAAAGCAATTTTCAAGAAATACAGAATATACAGGGTGTCCCATTTTAAAAAACGCACCTCGATAATTCTTCAACGAAGCATTTTCAGCAAAAATGTTTCAGACAAAAGTTGTAGGACTTGAAGGGGGACAGATGATGAAAATATGTACTTGACCTTGAGTGACCTATTGAAGGTCAGATCAATGTCATCGATGTTTTATTAAGTACTTTTCGAGTTATAAGGCTTAAAGTTTATAGTATTTTGACATAAAATACAAAATATCGTGTAAAACATTCAATTTTCGGTAATCTTACCTTAATACTTTTATGCATAGAATAATAAAACCAATCAATTAGTGTAAAGAAAACACATAATTGCTTTCAAAAAAAGTATGCAGCTGCATGTTGCAAATTACATACTTTTTCTGAAGAGCAACTATGTGTTCTTTTACACCAATTAATTGATTTTATTATTCTATGCATAAAAGTATTAAGGTAAGATTACCGAAAACTGAATGTTTTACACGATATTTTGTATTTTATGTCAAAATACTGTAAACTTTAAGCCTTATAACTCGAAAAGTACTTAATAAAAAATAACTTAATTATAGTGTTTTGGAAAGTTCTCGAGGTAAGCTACAAGAATATGTAATGAAAAATAGGGGGTTCCATTTAAGAAAACATCGATGACATTGATCTGACCTTCAATAGGTCACTCAAGGTCAAGTACATATTTTCATCATCTGTCCCCCTTCAAGTCCTACAACTTTTGTCTGAAACATTTTTGCTGAAAATGCTTCGTTGAAGAATTATCGAGGTGCGTTTTTTAAAATGGGACACCCTGTATAATCAAGAGATACATTACTAAAATACGCATAAATAAATTGATCATATTACTTTGATCACATAACATCCCAGTAGACACAAGCTAACAGCAACATAACATTAATGTTATAATTTCCCACTCAACGATGTAACTGCAATGTAACATGCCTTGTACATAACAGTTACATTGTTGAGTGTGAAATTATAACATTGATGTTACGTTGCTGTTAGCTTGTGTTTACTGGGATGCGCGCGCGCGCGTGTGTGTATGTATGTATGTATATATGTATAATATGTATATATATGTGTGTGTGTATAATATGTGTATATATATGTGTGTGTATATACAGGGTGTCCGGTAATTGAAGGATCACCCGTCGTGTGCAGGTAGAGCGAGTTAAACCGAATAGAAAAGTCCTGTACCATTTTGCAATCTTTGCAATAATTAATGAGAAATGAATTAAACAAGATCAGCCAATCCGTGCGAGTTCAAGCACGCGATGAAAAGAGACAGCCCACGCGGGGGTCTAGCTTTTTTCGTCGCTCGTACATAGCCATTGTCCTTTGTAAAGTGCTCCTCCCCGCTTTGTCGTGCGCCGAGCAACCGCGTAAACATTAAGCTATTTGTTTTCGCCGCGCGCGTAGTATCACATAACAGTGGGAAGTCTCTTCTCGCCGCGCGCTTGAACTCGCGCGGATTGGCCGATCTTGTTTAATTCATTTCTCATTAATTATTGCAAAGATTGCAAAATGGTACAGAACTTTTCTACTCGGTTTAACTCGCTCTACCTGCACACGACGGGTGATCCGTCAATTACCGGACACCATGTATATATTTCACGTGAAAAAAATTTCGATCGATTTAAAAAATAGAGATCAAAAAAGGTCGATTTTAGTCCGATTTGACGTGGAATTGCCCATATATATGTATATATATGGGCAATTCCACGTCAAATCGGACTAAAATCGACCTTTTTTGATCTCTATTTTTTAAATCGATCGAAATTTTTTTCACGTGAAATTATATAAAATAAGAACATACGTATTTTTTTATTCATCCGAAATATTTTTTTGTAGAAGTTATAAACAACAAAATTTTCGTAAAAAATGAAGAAGTTATATCAACTTTAAAGATTAATATCTCTGGTTATATTTGTCGTAGAGATATTTAAAGCAATGCAGGAGACAATCTTTTTTATAAAAATAGTTTGTTACAAGAAATTTTTAATTCCAATTGTTATAAATAATTGAAATGTTTTATAATTTTTTCACCAAAAAGTACACTTTTTAAAATTTTTGAAATAATGCTATTTCATTCTCCACTTTATTCTGAAAGTGTACATATTTTTTATTTTATGGAGAATTGATAGACTATTTTTCATATATTTTTAATGAATGAGACGCCGGGTCGTGCTCGCGTCATTGACTCGATCAAGTAGCATAGGGCGTGAATCGAATATCTTAACCAAATATATCCTATGGACATTTGATATATGTATATCCAAGTTTAAATTGATATATAATCGCTTTATATTAACGTTTAAAAAACATTTGTTTTTCTACTACAGTACTAAAATTGTTAAAAATACTAAAAAAAGAATTCTATTATTTTTCATTACTAAAAAGATTTCATTAATAGTACAACAAATATTTTTAACATTTACTTTTGTATAACAATGTTTAATAGTCATAAACGAAAGAATTTTTTAAATGTTTTCGATACTGTTATTTAATATTGAATTTTTGTCAGGAAATAATTTTCGATGTTACAAAAAAACCTGTTTTTTTAAATGTCATATTTAATATGTTTTAATGTTAACTCATACAGCACGGAACATTTCAATTACGTTGCAGCCCTAACAGCACACATGTTCTTAATAATGTTATAATCTTGCAAGTTGCAATGTAATATTGTAAAGACATTGTAGGAACATGTAACTGTAATATTTTATGAGAAATATTATAGCAACACATTCCAGAAACATTTCAAAAAACAATATTCAACAGTCGCTATGTATTCGTTCGTTTGGTTACCGCTTACGTGCTATGTATTTCGTATTTACATTCTATTCATAAGAATTATATATAAAGCTTGCAAAGAGCGGCTAATAAGATTAAAAATATAATAACTATTTTTATTAGTTTAATTTCTAGTACAATCCCAATTCAAGGAATTCGAACTCACGATATTGAACTGATTGTTCAAAAATTGGACAGATAAATGTCCGAATGAGTAAAAATCATCTGTTTTTTGTCTACTTAAAATATATAATAGAATCTAATTTGCATATAAATAAAATATTGAATTTTATGAACTAACTTATTTAAATTTATATTATTTTATTATTTAATTACGTTAGATCAAATGTTTTATCATATATACATATAAATAAAAAATCACATGTCCATGATATATCCGAAATAGAATCATTTTCGACCTATTTGGGACTTACCTTGGACTCCGTAATAGGTCCAAGATAATCCAAGATAGTTCAGAATAAATTCAAGAACAGTCTTATTTCGAATGTTCTATGAACGTCCGAAGTTATGATCAACATACATATATATTATGAATGTTTATCAAATGTCCGACGGATTCTGTTTGTACCGAAAATTAATATCCGATATCCAAAAATAGATATTCGATGAATCCACTGGACATCTATGTGCTCTATTTGGGAATATTAT
Source organism: Lasius fuliginosus (assembly GCA_949152495.1). Lineage (NCBI taxonomy): Eukaryota > Metazoa > Arthropoda > Insecta > Hymenoptera > Formicidae > Lasius > Lasius fuliginosus. The sequence goes on from OX424451.1 coordinate 13,241,172, forward strand.
TTACTTATTTTATTTATAGTAACTTTTGAATAAACAATAAGTAATAGCTAATACCTTTTGGAAATTACTCCGAATGATAATTTTGACAACATATATCAAGGTCAAGATCATTAGACTGGATTTTTTTCATATTTTTGTTGCTAAATTTTTCAGGACCAATAGTCATGATACATGAATATTAGATATAATATGTTTCACTCGGAAATATCGAACCTGGAAATGAAGGCATTCCTAACGCCTTCTCTGTTTTCTAACAACGACATATATATATATATATATATATATATATATATATATATAGACTAAGCATTCCATCCAACAAATGAAACCAGAAGTTGACAATTTACGACTGAAAAAAATAGTTGTTTTGTATATCCATTCCACTTTATCCATCCCACTTTATGATTAAACACTATATTCAGCGCTACAAATGCAGCAATTTGTATCTATATATCTTTTTTACTTTAATCTAAATCTCTCTAATATATATCCCAAGTAGCAAATACACGTCATTTAACGACAAAATAACGTCATTTAATGTCCAAATAACATGCGCTTGCTATCTAGGATTTCAACACCGCAATTAATCAATTGTACATAATGTAGGTTTATTAACATCGATGACAGTGGAGACATGTTGCTATAAAATAGAACATGATCAATCCCCTACATTATGCGTTCTAGTAGGTACACTATAATTTTTCATTACTTGTGATTAGAAAAATTTGTAATAATAAATGAAACTATAAACTGTCAATTCTTATAATTTGAGCCTATTTTATTGAGTCGCATTTGTTTATATTATGGAAGGAATTTTATATATTGGAAGGAAAGTAATATCATATTTTCTCAATAGATGACTTTAGTGTGTTTTATTAGAAACAAACATCAATCTAAAGGCTATAAATGCATGGTATTGTGACAGCTGACACCTCTAACAATAATCGTCATTTAGTGTGGAAATCATATGTAAAAGCTGTTTGTGTTTACTTGAGATCGAGAAAAAAATGAAGCAAAAAAAGCTGTATTTTCGCTGTTTGATGCTTTTTTACTTCCGAAAAGGGGGAAACGCGACGCAAACAAAAAAATATATGCCGTGTATGGAGAAGCTGCCGTAACCGAACGCATATGCCAGAGAAGGTTTGCAAAGTTTCGTGCTGGTGATACAACACTCGAAGATGAGAAGCGCTCGACCGGCTGTCGCTGATAATGACGAAATCAAGACTTTAATCCAGAATAATCAGCAGTACACGACGCGGGATGTTGCAGAGATACTCCATTTATCACATACAACCGTTATCGAGTATTTGCATAAGCTGGAAATCGTCTTGATGTCTGGGTGCCGCATGATTTGTCCGAAAAAAATTTAATCGATCGCATTTCCATCTGCGATTCCTTACTCAAACGCAACAAAAACGATCCATTTTTTAAACGAATCGTGACAGGCGATGAAAAATGGGTTATCTACAACAACGCGGTACGCTAAAAGTCCTGAGAAAAGCCTGTAACGATATGTAAAAAATATGGTTTTATTTAAAAAAATGTGATCTCCAAATTTTGGAAACATCTTCAGTTGGAACAAAACCATCTAATCAAGATATTCTTCTTGACAGCAATCAATTTTTGTTTAAGGCTCCTGCATACTCGCCGCAGCCATCTTGGATTGTGACGTCAGAAGCGAGAAAATATACCATGAAAATTCTTGCGAAATACGTTAAAATAAAAATGTTTTTCAATAAAATAGCGTTTGCAATCGGTAGACCAGACTTGTAAAATATACCGAAAACTCCCCTTTTGTTTGGGTAATCAATAAATAACACATATATGTCGAATTGAATTGAGCCTAATCGAGGACGAAAACTGCTGTTTGACAGGTGTCGAATTGAGATAAATATTTGCTTTCACATATTAAATTATAACAAAATGGGAGTCTTCGGTATATTTTACCAATACGACAATTAATTTAAACATGAAAACACTGCACTAAAACGAAAAATGACGCTGTATTTCGCAAGAATAATTTAGCTATGTAGTGTCATTTCCACGCCTTTTAGTTCATAATTTTGCCAGGTGTGACGCTGTCGCACGAATCTGGTGGACTTGGCAATCGAGTATGCAGGAGCCTTAAAGAATATTTCTTCCTATTATTAAAAATAAAGAAATCATTTAGATAATCTATTTTAACTGCTGTTTATATTACAAAACAAGGAGAAGGATTGACAAGAGAACCAGAACTGGTGGAGGTACAATAGTTACAATAATAATAGAACTAAAGATAATAAAAATACAAGCAAATAGATTCATGCACGATAGAAAAGGATTATATTTTGTAACAAATTTTATTTTGTTCTATCTATACATGATGGCTCATGAGACTTTTTTTTGTACGAACACATTAATACAACGAAAACATTGCGAATAATTAATCTATATATATGTACACCACCACATCCATAATATTCAGATGTAATTTCTCTCTCTCTCTTTCGAGATGCACTCGTATGTTACATTGATGATTCTTTTCTTCCTCATTACTGAGAAGCTAAATAATGAAAGAAAGTCTAATACAAAACGATTATGTTAACAAATAATATCTTGTTATTATTAAAACTCACTCGATGTTATCAAAAACTTGCTTTCCATGCGCAATATGATACAATATATTCATTTAAGCCATATTATTTGAGTTCGCTATGATTTATTCACCCCCAATTTAACGTTAATTAAACTCGCATATTAATTGATTTTTATCACTAGACAATGCTACTATATAAAATTAACAGCATATGATTACAAATCATAAAAATTTTACACATGACAAATGAGTTAAATTTGCAGCCTTTGCATTATCAGTATATAAATCCTGAAAACAGATCAATATTTTTAAAATTGAGAATACATCAAATTTACATATCAAAAAACAGGTCCATCATCGTTATCGTCTTCACTGCAATAATTTTCGCCAGTCTCGAAATACTCGTTTGCATAATCAGTCCCATCATCCATTTCCTCATCTATTTCCTCCTCATCCTTCACACGCTCACTCATCTCCTTCTCTTCCTCGTCTTCTTCTTCCTCCTCCGCCTCCTCTTCTGCATCAATACGCTGTGTGTTTTCGTTTTTCTCCAATTCCACTGGTTTCTTTTCAATGTCTATGATCCTCCTCTTTTTACTCGGCTTCACACTCTGTCGCTGGATTTTACGCTTTTGCGATGATTTTAATTCCATCGGCATTCTGCTCCAGTCATACTTTGATTCATATTCCAATCTATTATATCCTGTGATAACCTCTTCATAATCCTCACAATATCGTTCAATATCTTCGTTCAATATGACAGCTTGCACATTGTTTGACGACTCCCGCATATACTCCGTGAAATCTCTCTTTAACTCAACTAAATAGCTTATCTCAGTTGTCATCTGTATTGGTAAAGGCTTATGATCCAGCATGGGATAACTCGGCGATGGTTGTAGAACTGGCGTTGGTAGCATTTCTCCCTTAGAGAAACCTAATTGCTCTATGGAGAAGGACATACTAGATTTTCCTTTACCACGTCCTGCCATTTTTGTCATTTGTGATGTCCTAATCCGTGATATAAAAATATATAATATTGATCAATGTTACAAAAAAAATCAACAGTACTTCTGAAAACATTGAAGTTAAAAATTATACAAAATTCTTTAAATATCTCTATAACAAAGTATATTTGTAACCAAATACTGTAATTAACTTATATTTATTAAATGATATGACTTTTATATAGGACAACTTATAAATTATTATTTTCTAAATTAAGCAGTTTTGAGTCCTTTTCTGATGCCAAAATACATTTTCCTAGTACAATCCTAACCTACTTACCTCAATTATCTCAAAAATAATGTTAATTACTTTAAACTTTTTGCGCTGCCAACTCCTTCTTCTCGCTTTTTTTCTCAAGTTCTTCTTGCTTAGCGCGAAATAACTCTTTGTCATAAATCACCTTAATCACGAGAGAGCAGGAAGGACATGTGACCTCTTCCTCGCCGCAGATCAGTTCGGCGAGAGATATTTGAAATTGATCGCCACACGGACACGGATAATAGTAGATTCCTTCGTCCTCGTCGTATTCGAAATCCTCAATTTCCACCTCGTCGTAGTAGTTTGATTGTGGCATAATTAATTTGACTAACCATACATTTAAAAATAGGAGTGACGGACAGCGGCAGACTCCGAACTCTAAATAATGAAGATCCCAATCCCACGTGTAAAGGTGCATTTTCACGAGCCGTTGAAACCATAGACATAAGAATATATAGACGGAGCCTTCTGCGAGGGCACAGTTTAGCCACACTATAAGTACAAACCACGGTCTTACATACAGGGGGCCTATTACGGTTCTTGGGTGAGCTCACTCACTTTTCACATTCTCATGTCACGTGACTTTGTTCACCCAATTACGGATGTGTCGAGTGAAACTGCGAGATCACTAGGCACTTTCGGGATAGTGATCTCACATTTTCACGAAGGCTGATGGCAGAGAACGAGACGATTACATCTCGTTCTCTGCCATATCCTAAATATAATTGACAAATATTGTGTAAAAGTGCGCAAATACTGAATCAACATCAATTAGAAGTGTGGCCTATTGTCAATCACATATTGAACGCATCACAATACATATCATAATTTATTAAGTAATATTGATCACGATTAATATTTTAATAGATAACAGCGCGATAAAAAAAGACATCAGTTTCAATCAAATCCGTATCGTTTATAAAAATCATAAATCTAATTCTCAATAAAAATTAATAAATTTAAGGATTATTTTTGCGTTCTTATTAAATAAATGCTGAAATAAAGTCAAATATGATGACATAATTTTCCTCCTTAATTTTATAATCAGTTTTATAATCAATTTTATTATATGCTGACTAATGTTTTTCATGTTTTACAGAATGTAAATTGCATCCCGTAGTCTTCTACGTATCCTCAGTATTGTATTTTCACGATTGCGCCTAAATATCACTAATAACATGTGCTTCAGTTTGCTTGATTTCACCTTTTCACTTCGAAATTTCATGTCGAGCCCGCTCATGCGAATAATCTCGTATTTTCACGAGGTGAGATCAACCGTAATTGGGTGAGTTACTCACTTTCGTCATTTTCACCCAATCCGAGAACCGTAATAGGCCCCCTGATCTTATTTTGTACGTACAAACTGCAAAACTTTTATATTAAACAATATTGTTTTGACCTGACGGCGTCAGAGGTTAGGTCAGGTCGAAACAATATTGCTTAATATAAAAGTTTTGCAGTTTGTACGTACAAAATAAGATCAGTCCCCATTCGGAATTGCATGGAGGAATGTAGGTGAACTTTTAGAAATGAGTTTAGAAGTTTAGTGAAAGAGAAAAGCGTGTGCAAAATTGTCGTGCATACATGTATTAACATAAATAACATAAATACGTGTTACTAACATAAAATTAACATAAAATCGGACATTCCGCCCTTTGTTGCTATGTGTACTTTAATCGTGGAAAAGCATTTATTATTCTATTCAACCAATAATAAGATAAACGTGAAAAAGAAAAAAATTTTTCGCTCGGTAAATAAGTCACCCCGACATCCCCTTAATGGACAAAATGTTAACATGAATACACGACGATGAGAACTGTAAACAAAGCAACTACACTTAACCTTTTATAAACTGTCAAAAACGCGTCACGACGCTGTCTATGATTTTTCTCTCGCTCTATCTCTCAGTCTTTCACTCTCGGATTTTACCATTCGACAAGAAATTTCGAGTGGGGTCCGATTGACCACGTTGCTTTTGACCACAGAACCCTCTGACAGGTAGACCTAGTAAAAGACCCTATACACCAGTCAATATAATTGGCTGTGGTCAAAAGCAACGTGGTCAAACGGGACGCTACCGAAATTTCTTGTCGAACGAACTCTCGTGAGATGGCTCACATTTTCACCATGATGAAAGTTACTGAATCGCGGCAACCGCTTACTTTTAGCATTTTCACTAGATTTTAGATACAGAATCGACCCCCAGGTCGTATCTCGCGTATAGCATGGGCACGTGATCAGCACGGTAGAGGAACAAGGATGATGCGATTAATCGATCCTTGTCTCTCTTACGGTGCATTCGCGTGAGCGATGCAATGGTGTGCGTACATGTACAGACATACACCATGATAAAACCTGAAATTGGTTTCTCAGCGTTGGCAACATTGAAACCGGTGTTTCGCGTTGTCACCGCGCGAGGTCTCCAAGATCAATTCGGAGTTTGCCTCGGTCTCCTGCCACGGTCTTACATACAGGTCCCGCATCTCGGCCGAATTTCGAGTGGTGGGGGTGACTCCAGGTTTGAAGGCATTTTTAACTTTTGATGTTGGTGCTTGGCGTCGCTGCTATCGAGGGATGTTGTAAAAACATAACCATAAACTGCATTCTCGCTGTGCTGGTGACATGTCATGATCGTATTGATCATGGAGGATAGAGTAAAGGAGGCCGAACAAGGCTAGGGATCATGGAGGATAGAGTAAAGGAGGCCGAACGGATAGGAAAAATCACTAGAAAATGTGGTCCCTAAAATCTGTACATTTAAGAAGTTCTTGATTTCACCACATGCGTCGCATGGATCGTTCGTGTACTCAAGAGGATCAGCTGATGTTAGAGAAACGACGCGCGTGTAAAAGTACAATAATATATTATTATATTATAATATAATATTATAATATATTATTATATTTAAACACAATATTTTCTTTAGAATGGGCAGGGTTTGTGCTGTATTGAAGTGCTCAAGTGGCCATAAAGCCGATCGAGAGGAAAGAAAACTGTTGGGACTACGACAGCCTTCTTTATTTTCTGTTCCCAAGGCAAGTGCATGTGCATTTTATTATCATTTACAAATAAAAAAATTAAACTGTTCTGCGAAATGTATAGTAATTATACTATATAAGGTAACAATATTATATTTACTTTTTAATACAGGCACCTGAAATGCTAAAGAAATGGAGAGAAGCTCTTTGAATAAATCTCACAACAAAAGATTATGTTTGTGAGAAACATTTTTCACCCAGCAGCATCTTAAAAGAACATATAAATATTATAGATGGAAATAAACATTGCATGCCACGCAGCAATAATAATCTGGTCAGAGGTGCTGTACCAATGATTGTGGTAAGTCAAGTTTAATGTATCTGTAGAGAAATGTGATATAAATGTATAAATACTGCGTTATTGTTTACTGGTGTTTTAGTCTTAAATTAGAATATTTCTATTATTTCCAGGAAAACGCAGATGAAACTGCTCCAACTTATATAGAGGCAACAGAGGAAAATTATATTATGCAGCAACAGTGTGTGTCGACTGTATCCGTTCCTTTGCAGGAAAGGATACAGGCAGACACACAAGTTGAAGAAAATGCAATGGAATGCCAAGAATTATTGGAATGTAGTAACAAAAATCAAATAGAAGAGCAAAATGAAACTAATAAGCAGAAATCGCCGGAGAAGGTCGTCGCTGAGGAGTGTACGATCAACTTGATCGATATTGAGGATTATTTAGAAAACATTGCACTACGACAAACTTGGTGCTGGATAAAAAAATTGCATTGCATTGTGTTGGTACAAATTGATTCTCGCACATTACAAATCCGATGCCTCCTGAAGATTCACAGCGACCTTTCAGTAACGGTAAAAATTATTTATTGTTTCTTTTTAACAGATATTTCTTTGTTTATATGGTCATTTTTTATATCTTGGACTAACGATTCACTTTCTTTTTGTGCTTGCAAAGAATGCTGAAATTTTTAATTTTTTTGCTACATAAAATTTTATTTTGTATTATAGATTCACACATATGACGATAAAGTCACAGTTCACCTGTGTACATTAGAATCCACAACAAAAATAGAGCAAATGTTGAACAATGTGGAATATAATACGATTGTTTGCAGTGGCACTGGAATCATGAATAAAAGATGACATTGATTTTATTGATTCAAAATTCGCAATCATTTACCGATAAAATTGAACACAACTTGCAAGTTTAAAAAGATTTTTTTAATTGTTAATTCTATTAAAATGAAACATTTTCTATTGGTTACATAGAAAATAATATATTTTGTATTTCTACAGTCGTACAAATAACTGCACTGGCTTTATGCCAAGAGAAGATTGCAAACGAATTGTAAAAGAGCCAAGATGTGACAAATGCATTCGTCATAGAATAAATTTACGGCGGCAATCAAAAACAAATCTGAAAATTCGATGTTTTCAAACGAAGAATGCATTAAAACTTAAACAACGGAAAATGCAACGTCTGCAAAAAAAGGTATTTTTATTATTATATGCAATAAATCGTAGCATTTTTTTTCAAACAAATTATTTTTGATAATTTTCAATTGTGTGTTAATTTTTCTCATAATATGCTTTACTAATAATAGGCTTTACATTTAAAAGAAACGATTCTACGTGCAAGTGAACAATGTGCTTCTGTCGAAGAGCACGCACTAAGCAATGCTATTTCAACATTGCCACTTGTACAACAAGAATCTGTTCGTAACTGCTTTAAATTCGCTAAGCTTGCAAACTCAAAAAGTCGCAGATATAATTTAGAATGGATATACGAATGTCTGCTGATGCGAATTAAAAGCAGTAAATTGTACGATCATTTACGCTCTCACAATATTCTCCCGCTTCCTTGCAAAGACACCCTTAATAGATATATTCGGCAGTTAGATCCCACATTCGGTTTTCAAAAGCCGGTATTTGAATGTTTAGCGCAGAAAGCATCCGAGATGAAGATTGAAGATAAAAGGGATATCATTTTTTTATGCTTACCATGTTTTCAAATTTCTTCTAATGATGCCTTATCTGTTACATCCGAAAGGCCGGGTCTACAATAGGTGATATAAGTCCTAAGCTTTAAGAAATTGACTAATCACAGTCGAGCATTCTTCTCATACTTGACTGTGATTGATCAATTTCTTAAGGCTTAAGGCTTAAATTACATATTGTAGACCCGGCCTTGATATTAAAACTAATTGTAAGTCGATTTACCAGCATGGTGCGATTGACAATCAGTGTACATGTCACGTACCCATATGTGCATTTCTATTTTATTCATATACGATTTCTTTACATTCCAATAGGTTGTCTACTTGTTGATGAGATGTCCGTTAGTGAAGCTATCAACTTCGATCGTAAATCTATGAAGTTCAATGGCTTTGTAAACTTGGGCGATTATACATCGGACACCCAACAGAATATCAGAGGCGACCATGCTTTGGTATTCATGTTTCAGCCATTTCGAGGAAAGTGGGTTCAAGTGTTAGGGTGTTTTCTCAGCAAAAATTCAGTGACGAGTCAAATTCTGCATAAACTGATTCTCGACTGTGTGCTGTTACTCAGCCGCTCTGGGTTCTATGTCGACGTTATTACTATGGATGGTGCGCAATGGAACCGAGGAGTATGGACGATATTTGGTATCGGAAAGGAACAATTTAGTTGTGAACATCCTTATCATCCAAATGGACGATTATGGATGATGTCGGACTTTCCACATCTTATAAAATGTTTTCGTAACGCTATCGTCAAACAGTCAATGTTCACGGTAATAAATTTAATTTAATATCTTTCTATAGTAGTAGTTCAGTATATTTAATAATCTAAATAAATTTTTTTTTATTTGAACATAAGACAACATAATTTCTTTCCACTGACGTTTTCTTTCTATTAAATAGACTCATCTCGGTGTTGTCCGAAAAAGGCATTTCGAAGCCCTTCTCAAGTACGAGGGATATGGTATGGCGAACATGAAAGTGGCACACATGCTGACTCCCGCACATTTGAATCCAAAAGGGTATCAAAAGATGAAAGTGTCACTCGCCTTCCAGGTATAAAGATTTATTTCTGTAGCAATATTGACGCAATATGAGTTACTTATGTATCCATTTTACTAACAGTTATTCTCCAAGCCGGTTGGTGCAGCGATGGAAGTTTATAAAGATGATCCCGGATTTCCTGAGCTACATGATGCTTTGCCAACGATTAAGTTTATAGCTGTTATTGATGATTTAATACACGCGATGATGTCACGCATTCCGCAGAATGCTTTGCGACCGAGCGACACTTGCAAACATAAAAGGTACGTATGTTTGCAATCTTAATGATCGAATAATAAAATACAACAAATAAAAATGAAACTTTATCGCGTATTAAATAATTGGACTTAATTTTTTTAATTTTTGAAAATACAACACGATATTTATTTTTTAATATCGATATTTCTTTCATACATTTTGAAAAATGTATTTTCTAAATATGGATAACTTGTTTAAGTTTCTATTTGACACAATCGCAGACTTAGATTATTTTAAAGAAATAGCAGAAATTCTCTTTAATGCAATAACTAATCATTTATTAATTATTAGGAAACATCTCAGTTCTCAACATATTTGGAATTCATCCTGAAACACATGCATAGGTATGTTTCATTTAAAGATGAAACATATCTTTGCATAAACAACTTACAGTAAAAGCTGTATTGGCATTAAATCTTACGTAAGTGATACATGTAATGAAAGGCATAACAGACATATGGCAAAAAAATTCTTTCCTCATTTTTTGCTCTCTCGTTATGTTCATTTACACGCCAATGAAATATTATGACTTTTGCATTTATTTAAAAAGTCTGAATTACGCTGAATACACTTAAAGTTTTGAACAATTTAAGTGTAGATATGCATTTTGAACTATCTGCATGAATTGCATTTATTGTTATGTCTAAAGCAAATCAAAATGGTTATTAGCATTGATTAATTAATTACCATTAATTATCATTTATTTACCATTGATTGAATTGTTTTATTTTAATATTTTACATCCTCTATTGGTGTTGGTCAGTTTTATATGCATTGTTTTCTTTTGGATTTTCTTTTGGATTGAGCTGTTTTTCATATTTGTATTTTCTTTAAGTTATATAATACTTATATATTCGCAGGCAATCCAAAATTTTTTGGATTATTTACACAATTGGGAAAAAGAAACGGAAATTCAAAAAGTTGCTTTCCTAATATCAGCAAGCACTCTTACGGGGCTGAAAGTAACATTAGGGAGTACATTACAAGTACTCGACTTCCTTCATAACGAGTTCAATTATAAATACTTGATGACTGCTCGTTTGAATCAAGATGCACTTGAGGTAAATAAACATTTATATTTAAAACTTATAAATTTTTCTATTACTTATAATTTAATGCTTGAAATTGCTTCACATTTTTAAACAATCGCTTTTCATTGATTAGTTTTATATATATTTATATATATTTCATAAATATTATTCATGTTATATATATACTATATACATTTTTTCTCGTGTTAAAATTTATAATTAACGAATTTATTATTTCTTACCAGAGATTTTTCGGCATTATGCGTAATGCTTGCGGAAGTAACGATCATCCAGATCCCGTTATGTTCGTTCAAGTCTTTAGGCTTCTATGCACTTACTCGTTGGTAAAGCCTCCAAAAAATTCAAACGTTTGTGGAGCAAAATTATTAGAAATGCTAATGCAATCCAAAGAGCTAATGGAAGCCAATACTTCCTGCAAGGACGAACTCATGAAAAAACTCGATGTTCTACTCGAGGCACAACATGAGGCTGATGGAGATTCAAGATTTGTCACTGATCAAGATAATTCTCAATCAGAAACGAATTTCGACCGACATCTTTCATCGCATGATTACGATGTTGCCGCAACAAGCGAGGAGGTTCAAGCCTACATAGCTGGATATGTTGCTCGGAAGACCACACGGCTAACAAAATGTCAATACTGTATTGACCTCTTGAAAACAAACGATACTTGTGATAGAGACAGGGTGACTAGATTATTGAATCGTTTTGATGGCCTTACAAACCCAAGCGAAGAACTATTCCAGCTTACAAAAACATTGGAAAAAGTTGTGCTTCACGTGGTTGGTAAAATTATCATTAAAGAAAACACTTTGTATCAAATTTTTGATAGAATTGCTCAGATAAAAAACATTGGCTTTGTGGGATGCATTGAACATAAAATGGAATTAACAAAAAAAATAATCAATTTTTATCTCGTAATGCGAGCACATTTTCTTGCTGCTTCATTTAACGAAAGAAATAATGCTAAAAAAATTAAAACAAAAAACAGTCGCAAAAATGCAAAGTACTAAACAATTAAAAATTAAATGAGGAATATACTACGCAGAAGCCTGACGGCACGAAAACCTTGTATATAGATCCTAGTTCTGTAGGAGTATAAAATAAATAAAATAATAATTTATATAAGTTATATAAAATTGTGCTTTATATTTTATTGTTAGACCCCTGTACGTACAAACAAATGCGTGTTAAAATGAAAAGCAAAAAACAAAGCCGCAATTATATTTTTTATAAAATAAATTATATATAATATAGAATAATATATTACATATATTATATAATTATTTTTATTTATTTATATATTTAATAATAAAAAATTTAATTTTTTATTTCATATCCCTTATTAAAATATTCTTTTATATTCGCTTCCTTATTGCAACACATCCATATGCTCTTTGCTCTCAATCAACATATATCTACTGCTTTGTCAAGTTTACCACCGATCGCAGCGCTGTGGTGGAGATTACTTAAATTACTTAATTTGACGACTTTTAGGTACATGATCCCTAGGCTAGGGATCATGTACCTAAAAGTCGTCAATACCAAAGAGCCGAACAAGGCTAGGGACCCTAGCCTTGTTCGGCTCTTTGGTATTGATTTACAACGATGACAAAACCGTGTTGTGTACCAAAGTGCAAAACGGGATATAAAAGCGTTAAATTGAAGTGTTCAGTTTTCAAAGCGCCAACGAATGTAGAACGTCGCAAAAAGTGGCAAGCGGCGATTTCCGGCATAAAGCAATTGAGCTCATCGCAATATGTCTGTGAGAAACATTTTGATAAACAATACATCCACAGAAAGTATGTGAAGCAAGACGCGAGTGGTAAAATTATCGCAGAGGTAAGTTTCTGTTTACTTAATTCATTTGACACTGCTAATTGCATTTTCGTTTCTGCCTTTATCAAATGTGACACCATTATATTCTCTTTTAAAATTGAATTTCCGGAGAAACTTTTTCAGAATATTTTATCTTTATTTTTGTTTTCTTGTTAAAGGTCTCATTCATACATCCTCGTCTGCACGAATCCGCTATTCCAAGCATATTTGATAGCGATGAGGAAACTCAAATAGTGGCGGAGATGAAGGATAAACCAGACAACAACAGAATCGCAACACATTTTTCGATTTCTGCAGAAAGTATGTTATACTGCACTGCTGTTGCACTGTATTGTTATGTTCTGTTTTGATTGATTAAAATTTACTTATTGCACTTTCATTATAGATACCTCAAACGAGCAGTCTTCGGTTTTGAATAATATTGTTCCTATTGATTCCATGGGAATTTGTTTAGATGATACAGAGATAAGTGCACGCTTGGATCCTCAACCATACACGATTCTTACTACAGAACTCGCAAGTACAGTGAACACAGTACCAACTTCTGCAGGAAGTTCAGGCCTGTCAAACTGTCGCAAAACCTTCAATATTTCAAAAATTACTATTAGCGAATGTAAGTCCTTTTTCAATTTTTTTTTCCTTTGCAACTAAAGTTTCATCGATAGTGTCAATAATGTTTCAAAGTTTCGTCGATGCTACCTTCTAAATGTTTTCATGCTATGCTATGTGCTAACATAACACAATCGATTATTGATATTGTTATAGATGAACCAAGTACACATCACGAGGTCAGCGACAACTATACTGCGACTTTACCTACGTCATGGAGTGTTAGTGAATTATTTCCACAAACAGGCCACAATTTGTTATTTTCCTACGCAGTAACGCTAACGAAGAAGGGAATCACGGTTCCTATAACACAAAAATCTGTTACTCTCGACACAGAAAGAAAATTATGCTATTACATCTACGGACACCTCGTCAACGTAGATAGAACGAATCTTGATAAAATATTAGACAACACCACAATGCTCCCCAGTATCTTGATCAAGTTTCAACACATGAACGTGTGCAGTGGCATAGGTGATGTTAATGTTCATTTTATCCAAGCAGACAGTGCATTCAAGAATTATATTGATCAATGGCATCACCACGAATGTTCTCTACTATCGAAACGGAAAAGATGTGATCGTTGCATCAAGCTACGAAAAAATATCTTGCAAAAGGAATTAAGATTAAAAAATCCGTCTTCGATCAATCGGATCTGCGGCTTGTCAAACCCACTGGATGAGAAAAAATTACAAGCAATTCGCATAAAAATGAATCGAGAGAGACGTGAGAAGAACCGTGCGAAATTTCGAAGTACTCTGTTAAAGGAATCGTTGAAAGCTAAGGAAGACGAATGACATCCGATATTTAATAAAAAAATTTGATTTCTAGAATCTCTAACAGAGTCTCTAGAAATCTAATTTTCTTATTTGATATCGGATGTTGTACGTCGAATTTAATGCTAAAGCCATAATCAGACTAGAGATTGAGATTAAGATTAGATTGAAATATAACTAATCAGAATAAAGAAAACAAATTTCAAGTTTGTAAACTTTGCTCTGATTGATGAAATTTCAATCTAATCCTAATCTCAATCTTTAGTCTGATTACGGTTTAACACGATTACATTATACTTCCAGGTTACCTATGCAAACAGGTACTACAAAAATATAGTGCATGCAACATTTGTCGAGAAGCTGTGAGCAAGACCTCTGCTTGCGAAGCTTCAGTAGCTAAATTAGTTAATATGAAATCTCGCGGAGGGTTAATCCATTCTAATTTAAAATTTTTCCACCTTATCCGGTACGTTGAATCGTGCTTCTCGAAATATGCCTTCAGCACAGACGTTTTTCCATTAACTCTTGAAGATGTGTTAACGACTTATGACTTTACTTTCCCATGCCAAGAACATGCTTCAGATATTATATCATACGCATTGGTGTATTATATTCGACTCCGAATGAGACAAAATGCACACCAGGAAAATATGAAAATTAAAAAAAAATTTGTTGTAAAAAAAAAGTTGTCTAAATTAACAAATCAATGAAGTGTTTTTTTAAGTTATTAAGTTTACAAATATTCATAATAATGATAAAGTTTTTTACAGAATGTATAGTGTTCTTTCATTCAAATCTTCTTTTCACAGAAAGTGCGATATTAAGGTAGCATTATTCATTAACAAAATATATATATCCGGAATCGAATCCAAAATAAGCTGACTTTTATTTAATCGTATAAGAATTCATTTACTTTATGGATATTTATTTCTTTTTATCTACGATTTTCTGCCTCGAACATAATTTGTTTTCATATATATATATATATATATGTATATTTATATATATGTTACATGACATCCCTCGATCGTACCGCTCCTTACGGCCGCATACCGAACGAAATCTGACTTCGGTTGCTTTCCTTTTAGGGAACACAGTCGACACTTTTGACACAAATCTCGACACACGACGCTTTCCATTTAGAATTTGATTCAAACTCAATCGACACTATTCGACTCTGCTCGGGAGGAGAGTTGGAATGTGCTTTTGACCGAAGAACGCATCCGTTCCCAGTATTTCGCGATAGAATCTTTGAATCTAGTACTTATCCTTATTAAGGTTTAAATTGTTTGTGCAATAAAAAATAAACAATAAAAAATAAAAATAAACTCTATTTTTATAATATATTTTGAGTAATAAAAATATTTATATACAGTATAATATATTATACATACATTTATAAAACTTGAAAACACGTTTGAGAAGTTTTACGATAAATCTTGTAAGATTAGGTATTAAAAGCAGTGAACACTGTGTATCCGTTTCTGTGTATCGCGTTCCATTTAACTGTGACAAACTGTGCTCGAGTGTGTTAACCTGTGTCGATTTGTGTCTCCTAAAAGGAAAGCAACCTTTGTCAAGCGAACCACCCCTTCCACCCGAGATGCGGGACCTGTATGTAAGACCGTGTCTCCTGCCGACCCATAAGTTTCGGGTACACAGAATCTAGGAACTATATAAGAAGCCTAGCAATCTATAGTATCTTATAGATGTCTGTGGTCTATGATGACATCATTTTGCGCGAATAGAGAGCAAAATGGCGGCCGAATCAAAAGTCTCATTCCGTTCGACTCTCACTGGACGATGGTGACCGGCTGTGGCGACGACAACGGCGAGATTCGCGTAGCAAGATGCTGTCCCGATAACGCGAATGTACACGAAGTGAAATCAGTATAATGACGCGCGTGAAATAACGAATCGCTCTAATTGGCAGCAGCAGCCAGGAAAGGGAATTGTACATTGCGCCTTAATACCAACGGCCATAACCGAATCTGAATTTATTCCTTCTCGAGTTTGAATTCCGTAACGGTCGTATCCGAGTAAATGTCAATGCGCTCTCCTACTTTGTACAAGCCCCGTGTATAATCGAGAACGAAAGTGTACATAATTTTTTCGCATACGATGGTTACGCCGCCCGGACGACAACGTATTTCATGTTGCGCGCGTAGAGTAACCGCGAGTAACCCAGACTTCGTCTAGTTACTCAACTAACTCTGCCTTCTTCAGTACTTATTACATGCCGCGTTTATCGCGCTAATTGAAATCTGTTATTTACATAAATGTTGCGCTGATGACAGATCCACTTGATCCTAATCGGTATTCGCTATTGCACAATACACTCGCAACTGAATCACGATGGAGGACGCAAACGAGATTTTGGTATGCGCGGCTGAATTCATAAAAGGTAACTTATTTTAGATTTAATTATTGCAATATGTGTTCGTGTAATTTATTATATATAACGTTAAGATTATTTTGTAATCTCATCTGATTTTTTGTTAATTTATTATCTATAAAATCTCGAACAAAATAAAAATGCTTTTTAAGTTAAAGTAAAAATACATGAATTTTCTCTCTGAAATTATTACAAAATTGAACTTATAATTTTGTCTCCTGTATATTTATAATTTAAATATTTTAAATATTTTTAAAATGATTATTGTAGTCAAATATATTGTCAATGTTACAATTGCAATCATAATTTATTTCTAAAAAAATTTTTTGTATTATATTTTACTAGATACAATTGCATAAAATTTGCAAATAAAAAGTTTATCTTTCACTTGCTAGAAAATAAGAAGTAATTTGATTCTTCTTCCAGATCGATTGTATTTTGTTACACTAAGAACAACAATGAAACCAAAAAGTACTCCAAATACGCATTACTTCAGCATTGACAATGAATTGGTATATGAAAATTTTTATGCTGATTTTGGTCCTCTAAACTTGGCTATGCTATATAGATACTGTCAAAAAGTCAATAAAAAATTAAAAGGAATTGCACTCAGCAAAAAGAAACTTGTGCATTATACGACAATGGACTCAGAAAAAAGAGTTAATGCTGCATTTCTCATGGGAAGTTATGCGGTAACAAATTTTTTTCTCTATTTAAAAAGTCGTCAATCTGTTTTAGGGATGCTTTTCTGTCCTAGAAATTCTTTCAAGCAAAAGAAAATTTATAATGCAATTGATTATTTATAATCTTAAGTCATCATGAATTGCAAGCAAATGTCAATATTATCTTTGATCACACTTATATTCTAATAGCAAATAAAAATGTCTTTATTTATATTGAATTGGCAAATGTGAAATTGTGACAGAACAGCACAAGAGAAAAAATTAAGTTTAGGATTTCAGCTATTCGATCAAATCATTAGAATGTGAATGGAGACTGAGAAATTCAAAAATAAAAAAAAATGTCTGACTTTAATGAATAAAAATTAAGAAAAAAATATAGAAATTTAAGTATAAATTTTGCAAAATAAAATGTCATTTATATATACTATTATATATATTATACTATTATATGTATATATTATAGGATGTGTGAGTGTGTGTGTATGTGGTGTCCTGAAATTCGCGAATCAAAATACTATAGTAGAAAAATTTTGGAAAAATCAAACTATAACTATTACAATTAATGGCGTATGGGCATATTCTACGGAAGCACAACTAGCCATAAAGAAAGAAGAAGAAGAAGAAATTATAACTATTAATAAAAGTATTTGTGATTTTTTATTCTAAATTTTTGAGATATAAGAATTTGAAGCTGATCAATTACAGGATATCTTTAGACAATCGCCTGTTAACGTAATCTATAATTGGTCAGCTTTGAACCTATATCTCAAAAACTGCTACTTGGAATAAGAAATCGCAAATATTTTTATTACTTAATTTTTTATCGAGAACTTCTTTACTATATTTTAATTCGCGAATTTCAGGGGACCTTGTATATATTTATTTATATATACTAATACAATAAAATCTTATATTTTTAGATATTGTACTGTAAGCGTACAGCACAAGAAGTTTACGAATGTTTGACTAAAAGTTCAAATAATCCTTCATTTATTATGTTCCGTGATGCCTCCATTGGACCACCATGTTATCAAATATCACTAAGGGACTGTCTAAGTGCTATATACAAGTGCCATCAACTTGGTTTCTTTAATTTCGAAGATTTCTGTGTTAAAGAGTACGAACACTTTGAAAGAGTTGAGAATGGAGATTTAAATTGGATCGTTCCAGGAAAGTTTATTGCTTTCTGCGGCCCACATGCGAGATCTAAGATGGAAGATGGTGCGTACCTTCCATCTTAGTTGTATTAACAACAATTTAAGAGTGAGTGTGTAAAAAAGAATGCAATAATGAGAAAAAAAATAAGAGGACCAGGTGAGTAAATATACCAGTGGAATGAGTGGTTATAAGTGCAAAAACATGAGAATGTATATATGCATGATTGAATTTTGAAGAGGGAGAAACGCGAAAGAGTGACAGTTGAGCATGGAAAAAAAGTGAGAAGATTAATTTAAAAAAACATAATAAAAGTTCAAAATCAATTTATGCAGGTTTTTTCAGGAGGAATAGTTGATACTATCTCCCAAAATATTTACTATTCCTCCTGAAACACTTTGTATATCCAATTTTTTCATCTTTCACCATTTGAATCCACCATTTTAGAGTGCATTGATAATAGTGTGTGGTTATATAATACAGTAAATATGCCCTTTTTCCACACAGGGTATCCACTGCATGGTCCAGAATCATATTTTACTTATTTCCGCCGTAATAACATAACAACAATCATACGGCTTAATAAAAAGGTTTATGACGCGTCGAGCTTCACCGATGCTGGCTTTATACATAAAGATTTATTTTTTATGGATGGCTCGACACCAACGGATTCGATAATGCATCAATTTCTCAAAATAGCGGAAAACGCAAATGGCGCGGTTGCCGTTCATTGTAAAGCAGGCCTCGGAAGGACAGGTTCTCTCATAGGTTGCTACATTATGAAACATTATCATTTAACTGCTCATGAAACAATTGCTTGGATAAGAATATGTAGGCCGGGTTCTGTAATTGGTCACCAGCAACAATGGCTAGAGAAGTGGGTATTTGTCATGTCTCTTTTATTTTATTATTATGATGTATTTAATAGCTTTAAAAAAAATGATAGATACATTGAATAAAGGAAACTAAGAATTATATTTGAAGAAAGATAAGAATTATATTGTGCTTTTTAGAAAGGAGACATATCTCCAATCGTTACTGAAAGAACCACTGCAACCTGAAGACAGAAATAAAGTCCACGAGTATGGAATATACTCAATAGCTGGTAGACCCAGAGCAGCTTCCTTCCAGGGGAATACAAAGAGTCTGATGGAAGATAATGTATCAGGAATAATGCATCGTGTAGACGAAATAAAATTGGATGATCCAGGACCAGTGGCTGGAGCTAGCTCTACGAATAGATACAGTATGTTGACTCAAGGTGATAAATTGTGCAGAATCAAAGCTAAGAGAAGAGGCATACCAACGTCTCAAACTTCTCTTAATACAAACACAGGGACATCCACTGTTGGGCAGTAAGTATAAAGTGCTTTTATTTTAACAAAAGTTTTTTCAAATATATATATATATATATATATATATATATTTTATCTACAGTCCATATTTGGGATCTTTGTTACAAACCAGGAGCCAAAAAGGAGCTATTACTACTTTAGTGGCCAATAAAGAGAGAGATCCCACTAAAAGACTTTTATCACGATCCACTGCAACGACAGTGAAGAGGTGAGACGATTATTTATTTATCAATTTCTTTTCTAATCATTTATTCTTCACAATATTCTATTTCCCTCCATTTCTCCATAGAGACCTATATTCATTAACGCATGCTTTTAATAAGATTATTGAACTAAATTATATTATTATTGATATTGCATGCATGTTTCAAAGATATAAATCTGTTTATCTTGACTGGAAATTGTAGAAACAATTGGTTGGTCAGCAGTAGCTGTGATCCATCTTCCTGCCGTATTAGGTCTAAACCAGCAACACAGAGCCATAACATCAACAACAATAATACAACTACTATCAATCCTGTTACATCTTTAACTGTATCAAAGCCAGTGAGAAGAGCAAAACGTACCTCCTGCATGGCTGCACAGGCTCATGCTACAAATTCGTCTGCCAATCATACGATACCGCAGCCGCAACAACGCATGAATATGATCCTCAGGTCGGCAGATCGAGTTACTCGTTATTCACTCAGGCAGTAAGTCGATAACTGTCCCTATTTCTCGAATTTGAGCCTAAATTTACGATTTAAGAAATTAATGCATCATCGAATCCGATTATGCAGTTTGATCTTTTAATTCATTGATATATAAGTAAAACACATTGACAGTATTTCCTCCTCCTCTCTCCTAATTCCTCCATTGCTTTTCACACTTAGCTTTGCTTTATTATAATCGTGCAAGTACATTTTCTATACAAAACTATATTTTTGTCTTTTGTGTTTCTGGTCATTATAGATATATAAAGTTCATCTGGTCATCATAGATCAATAAAATTTTTGAAGCTTCATAGATTTATTATATTGATTAACAGTAGGGATGGGATTAAGTTCAATATGTACTTAAAAATCCGAGTTGAATCCAATAACCAAGTTTTATTTTCTAGGATTCAAATAATAAATATTCATAAGAAATAATATTTCATATATTGTACTTGTAAAATAATTGAATGTAGAAGAGTTATATTCGAATTTTAGATCGAGTACCTGCAAGATTCGAAATAGTACTTATAAGTACTTTCTATCATAAAGAATCGAATCTTTTACAAGTAGTATTCGAACTGTAAGATAAAAAAATCTATTTATGATACTTGCTACACATCCATACACGCGCGCGCGCACGCACACACACGCGCGCGCGCGCACACACACGCGCGCGCGCGCACACACACATATATACATATATACACAATGTAAAATTTCTCATAAGTACTCATGAAAGATCCAAACATACTTGATTCAGGTTCGAATGTACTTGGAAGTACTACTCTTGTTTTTCGAGGTACTTATTGAGAATTTGAACCTATTTCGTTCAGGTTCGAGTCTTTCAACAATGCTTGAAAGTTTTTTTATTTTTTTTATTTTTTTTCTTTTATTTTTTTTCTTTTTTTTTCCAGAGTAATCATAGAAAGTTTGAAACCATGCAAACAAATTCGAGCCTACCTTGTAAGATACTTAATCCCATCGCTGATTAACAGTCAGATTAATATGAATCTATGAAATTTCATAACATACATAGGGATGGTTCAATGTATAAACGAGATTTTTCATAAAAATTTCTCAATGAAAAAGAAATACACATAAAATTGTTACATTTTTGTAATATATTTGTAACATGTTCTTCATAATCAGAACATAATATATATTGGTGTGCAGTTTTTGTATCCTCTTGATGAAAAAGAAAAGAGAACGTTCTGCGAATCTAAAGCTGATTTCCAAACAGCACGCATGGCTTGCATTTTTTTTTACCATTTTACAGCTCTTTTTAAATTCGTTCTCCCATTTCAATACTTGCAACTGTGATGATAATATTTGTCTTGAACTATATTTGCAATCTGTGTAAGTATTTGATACCTTTTTCTTTGCATTAAACTTTATCCGTTGTGATACAGACGGATATACTATCTGTTTACTCATCGTTAGAGAAATGATGGCTGACTGGAGAATCCCACTGCAGGTTTATTCTATAACTTTTTAAAATATGCGTTATAACTATACATGGTTTTTTTTTTTTACATAACTTCGAGTTCTGTAATGTATGCATTATAATTATAATACATGTTAAATTACAATGCATGTTAAAAAGTTACAGAATAGGCTGGAACATTCTGCTTATGGTATATTGTTACAGACATTTACAATAATCTACAAAAATTAGTCCAGCCGTTTGGCCTTATTTAATTTCTCGTCATATAAAAAGTCTCGTTTATATTTGTATGAACCATCTTCATACACACATATACACACACACACACAGCAGACAGAATGTTTTATAACATATGCGATTAACTTTAATAGTTAATGGGAGGCACATGAAACAATGAAAAAGTTTATAAACATGTGCAGCTGCTGATCTTTGTAACTCGAAATGGCCATTTTCGGCCTGAATATAAATCTGCAGTCGTTATGTTATAGTTTTTCAATTTTTCATAAATTTCAGGTATTTGTCAGATTGTTGACTTGTTATATATGTTAAAGTATTTCAACACTG
Organism: Lasius fuliginosus; assembly: GCA_949152495.1. Classification (NCBI taxonomy): domain Eukaryota; kingdom Metazoa; phylum Arthropoda; class Insecta; order Hymenoptera; family Formicidae; genus Lasius; species Lasius fuliginosus. Next base: position 13,263,881 of record OX424451.1, read on the forward strand.
GCAATGGATGTTAAATAATTATTTTCAGCCTCAAAAATAAAAATCCAGTGGATTTAAGTCTGTGGAACGAACAAGTTCAGTTTGTCATTAAAAATTATTGAAATACAAATAACTATAACTTGGAAACAAGATCAAATAAGATGTTTATATAAACTTTTTTCTTTGTTTTATGTCTCCCGTTTACCGTTAAAGTAAATTCCACATGTTATGAAACATTTTGTGTGTGTATAAAAGAGATTGTATTATAATACAATATAAACAGAGGATGTCTCAGAAGGAATAGTCAATATTTTGGGAAATGATAATTATTGTCTATGATATAATTATTATTATTATATAATTATGATATAATTATTGTCTATGATATTATTGGGAAATGATTATTGTGAAAAAAAATTTACACGAACATGATTCTATGAATAGTTTTCAAGAATTATTTGATTGTGGCGCGTACGATTCTTCCTTTGTTTCTCTTAATGCATTTCAATTGCATACATATCTGGTTGAATTGGATAAGTGTTGGCAATATAATTATTATTTGACTTCTAATTTTTGTAAGTGGTGTTTGAAAATTTAGTCAAATGCACACTTTTTCATATGCATATACTGAATATGTAGAGATATTCAGAATCAAACATATTCATATGAACTTTTTTCTTAATGTGTATGACCGATCTTGTTATCATGTTCCAAAATATTGACTCTTGGAACTCTCTATAAATACACACGCGCGCAGGATAGCCCATTTTAAGTGCCCATTTCTTTTAATTTTTTTGTTCTTAGTTTAAAAAAATATTTTAGATATGTCTTTTGTAAAGTTTGGAGGGAAAAATAAAAGGTCATATTAATTTAACAAAATTTTTTTAAAAATTACATTATCTTAATTTCTTTAAATAAAAATATTTATTTTTGACTGTACATTCTTATAATTTCAAAAACATAAATTACCGAGTTATTGGAAATCGTCTTGATATCAATTGTAAGAATCTATAGTCAAAATAGGTATTTCTATTTAAAGAATTTAAGACAATCTTAAGGAAATCTTGAAAAAAAGAACTTTAAAAAAATGAATACGACCATCTTATATTTTCTTTCAAACTCTATAATTTACAAAAAAAAATTATCTACAAATATATTTTTCTAAACTCAAAAACAAAAAAGGATCGGATTTTAAAATAAACCATCTTGTGCGTGTATATATTTTTATATATTTTTTTTATTTTGACTGCAGACAGATATATGTAATAGTTGAGCAAATGAAAAGTGGACACGCGTCATAACGCCTTATGCAAAATAGCAACTAGTGCGCCACCATACGGGATACGGGTTTGTAAGCTCACTGTAGACGGAACGCGGACTGATTTGTAAATTGTCAGGGAGAGCGTTTGTGAGTAATTAAATTGGAAAAGTTAGTTTTATACGATGAAAGCGTCCAGAACCGAACAACGGGCAATACGTTTTTTGGTGACAATAAAAAAATCACACAACAATCAACTCCGCACGATACTGCGAAACACTGTCAAGGCTGTCCAAAGCAATAAAGTCAAAACACCCAGGCCTCCTCTCACAGCAAGTCATCCTTCTTCATGACAATGCGTGTCCTCACACCGCAAATGCAACCATTGCCACCTTAATGAAATTCCGCTGGGAGGTACTGCAACATCCGTCGTACAGCATCGACCTGTTGCCCTGCGATTTTCACATCTTTGGAGAGGTTTTCTTCCCTTAAGAAGGTATTGTGAGGACACCGTTTCACGTCGGGACGATGAGGTGAAGGATTGGGTCAGAGACTTTTTACATCAACAACCACCAGAGTCCTATGCCAGGGACTCGATTTGCTTATTAAGCGATGGGACCTTTATCTAAACAAACATGGAGATTATTTTTAGATTCACAATAAATGCCTGCCATTTATGACATGTGTCCACTTCTCATTTGGG